>NQII01006957.1:0-72578 GCA_002778355.1 Clitarchus hookeri | reverse complement strand
GTGCCGGCGGTATCTGCTTGCCAGCTGGCGCCCAACACAGGGCGTCGCCTTGCGCCCTGTCATCAGGCGGCAAGTGTGACACACGAGACCCGGCCGTGAGTCCGCCCTTGAGCCCGCCCGTGTTACACGGCACGAGGTTGCTAATTACACGGCTCGCGCTGACCCCCATCCCACTCACTTGCAACTGTTGAAGGGCGTGATGCTGACGTCGATGCACGAGCATTCACCACTACACACCCCTCCTCTTACAACCCACTGTCAGAAGACACCCAAGTTGCAATTCTAGCCGCAGGAGACATTAGCCTACTACGAGAGCCGTTTGCCAAATGTGGGCAGGCTGTCGTAAACACCAAAACGTCCTTTCTTGTAGAATTAGGTAATAAACTGTGATACTCGGGACAGCTACGTTCATTATATATTATAAATTTGCCAATAGTAATTTTATGCAAATACGTAAAAAATGTGGAACAATGTTATATGTTAAAATATCTATTGATAATTAGAAATTTTTTCCTTACAATGAATTGCTGAAGGCAGCCAAGAAACCATTAAGAAATTTAATGTTTGTTCTGGGCGTGTATTTGTTGGCGTATGTTTAATGTGTGATTACGGTTCATTTTCAGGAGTAAACACCCAATACTTAAGCAACTACGTGATAGTCTGAAAGTTTTCTAGCAATGATAGTAAAGCAAAAAAATAAAATATATGGCATATTTATTTTTCCTAAGTCTACTAAACAGTTGAAAAAACGAAAATTCGTTAGAAATACATAGCTGCTGAATTGAAAATATGAAAGTTTCCGATTAAAATAAATTAAGTAATCGTCCGCCGTAGTATTTTCAGTGTTATTAAACAAATTATATTTTACTTACATACGTTTAACTGAATTTTATCCAAATTAATATTATAAATACGAAAGTGCGTTTGTTTGCCTGTTTGTTTGTCCTTTTTTCACGTCGCAACGGAGCAATTGATCGACGTGATATTTTGCACACAGATACATGGAGAGCCAGAAAGTGACATAGGCAACTTTTTATCCCGAAAAATTATCTCATTCCTTCAAGAAAAATGTTTTTGTAAAAATAGTGCTCGGGGTACATTGCTGCGTCAATGTAAGTTGTTAGTGTGACACGAAAGCACAATGTCACACAAAAAAGCGATAGAGGCCCTAAACTGAACTCTACAGGATATACGAAACAATACAGACATTATAGGAGGAATGTTTGCATTACTGGCTAGTCACTTCCCAAAAACTCTAACGGTGATTGAGAGGGGCACAACTGCAGATTAAATCAAAGTGTGTCTCTAGTCGTCAAGCTTATGGGCACAAGTTAAGAAATTCTGCTTGATGACAAATATGAGAATCCACCTCTACAATGACGTCGATACAAGATATAATGCTGTAACACTATTAAAATTGGACATGGGTGGTTAGAAACAGATGCCGAGGGCTGTGTGTCACTTACTGGGGATTTTAGTAATTTGGCACAGAATGATATGGAACAGATTGTTACGTTTACTCAGATCTACAAAGAAATATAAATGGCGACCAATGGCTACGTAAAAGAGCGATTCTAGCACCAAAAAAATTACATATTTAGTGCTCTGTTCTGTATTTATGATCAGTGTCTCTCTACCAACAAATACCGTCAATTCTCCTGGTCACCAGCCGCTCCTCGACCAATCCAGCGTTGCGGCAACGTCTCGTTCAGGTATCCGCGAGCAGCTAGGTGCCAATGAGGTGGCGCATCATACTGCTGACAAATTAAGTCCTCCATCGCCTCTTCTAACTGAGGAAATAACCACTCTGTCAGCATGTCCAAATAAGGGATTCCAGTAACAGTGAACTCGTGAAAAAAAGGGCCGAAAACAGTGTCTTTGGATACAGCGCAAAAGACATTCACTTTGGGGAAGCGCGCTCGTGTTCGGTGGTTTCATGTGGAGGCTCCTGACCCTATATCCTCACGTTGTGCCTGTTCACCTTACCATTTGTATGGAACGTCGCTTTATAACTTAAAACCAGCTTAGACATGAAGGCATCGTCTACCTCGTTCTGGGCACATAAAGGAAACATCAGACCGTCCCCTTCTCATTGACGTGTCGAATGCGTACTCGCTACCCCCTCACCTTCTAAACCGAGGGTTAAGATCGTCATCCATACCATTACATTTGAGAAATCAAGATATTTAGGCTTTTATATACCCTTTTTCTGGCGGTAGGTGTAGCTTGATAATGGCCCTTTATATAAATGTCCTTATAATCTTTAAAGTTTAAGTAATGTTTATGGCCTAAGGAGGTGATTTGTTCCTTATCCTTAAATGCATTGAAGGAGTCGTTTAGACATAAGAAATTAAATTATATATGTTATTTTAATTAAGTGAAATTGCAAAACTTGGCCACATAACAAGAGTTAACACACCATAATCTAAATATGTAAATGTTTCCTGTCTGCGTATTATTGCCAAAGTTTAAAATCATCCCACTTTACGACCCAGATATCAACTATCTATCAATTTCGTACTGTTAAATTAAACTCAATTAATTTCCATAATTAAAGTTTTAGCGGTGGAAAAGCTAAAAGAATAACACACAAATGAGAACTGTCTGAAATATCTAGGAGTATGTTACGCATATATTATGCAAGCATCAGCAAACGGTAAAACTATATATCTGATTATATGTTACAAAAATAGAAATATTTACTTGTCGACGTGCATTTGAAAGAGAAATGAATAAAATCAAAAACCTCCGATATTCCCAGCGGCCCATTACTGCCCATATAGCAAGCTCTGCATCAGTACTACAGAATTAATAAAGAACTCTTAGATAATATCTTATAACTATATTCTCTGCGTGGGAACATGTGCACTGCTCTGAAATAAGCAGCGAAAAATCTTATATTTATCTGTATATTTAACATGTGTGTAAATGATCGTGTTTCAAAGAAAAATTAAAAACAATTCAATATCAACAGAGAAGATACGTTAAGTGAAGAGTTAAGGTAACGAAAGAAAAGTATAGCGATTGTCATAGCAAATTTCATAAGTTTCATATAGAATGTCATTTATTTAGGAAATCGACATCGTAGCTCTATAAATAGGATATCATGCCATATAAAAAGAAGAGAAAAATTAAGTATTAGTTGACAGTACATAGATTATGCAGATGCGAGGACAAGGGCTGAGGGCTGCGGATCTGCGGAATCACCGACATCTTGGAATTTCCCGTTTTACCTTAAAATTTACAGTTTTTCGCTCAAAATCGAACATTTCCCCCTTGAAATCGGTCTTTTCTACACAAAATTACAATTTTTCCTCAAAATTTCCTGTTTTTCGAAAAATTTGTGCAGCTCCTCAATGTGGCTGACTGGAAGCCAGAAAGTAAAATTTCAAGGCATTTGAAAGATTTAGGAGGCTTTCTTAATACTTGTAGGCTACTACCCCCTCACCATACTATAGCCAAGCTCATCTCACACCCTTCATGCCGTTCAATCATAAAAAATCACAATATCTAAAAAATATTTTTAAATCGAATAACATCTTACATAAGACACCCTTCAGTTTCTCAGGAAACCATGACCACCTCCTCACTACATCTCTATCCCACAACTTCTGGAAATACATGTAAAATAAAAAAAAACAGAAAAAAAAACGAGGAACATATAACGTTAACATCACAATCCCCACACAACCATAACTAACCCCCCACACCCTCACCACTATCCACCTAGTGACAAAAATTCGGGATAGAGCAAAANCCCCACACAACCATAACTAACCCCCCACACCCTCACCACTATCCACCTAGTGACAAAAATTCGGGATAGAGCAAAATAAATTTAATTCTAAAAATCAAAGTTCATATCACGTTAACCTCTGACTTATCCCACCACACTCACCTCAACACCTTGCTCCTGCCCAAACATAAAAAAACACAAAAATTAAATTAAAAAAATATTTAATTAAAAAAATAAAAAATATTAAAAAATATACATGTAGGAGGTCCAGGTTTCGATGACAGGTGGATTGACTAATCACTCGACATGACAAACCCTCACCAGTTCAACCAGTGTCCATTCGTCAGCCATGTTGCATCCAGGTATCTGTGTCATTGACCTGTGACCTTGACCTTGAATAAATGCATATAAACTTGAATAACATTAAACCCAAAAAAAAAAGAAAAAAATCCGAACATTATAAAAACCTAAAAATATGAAAATACTAACAAAAATATTTAAGGAAGTAAAAAAAAAATATTTAACAATTAATTTAAAAAAATTTTAATTTCTGGACATTCCACAGCGCCACGTCCAAAATACGATTAACTTCACCAGGGTTTGGGAGGCTCGCTTTTCGAGAGCAGAACAGTGGCGGTCATATTGGTTTAATATATATAGGCATTGTCAAATCAAAAAATCTGTATTTACTATGTGATTTGAAAAATTATTTATCTATTAATATTTGTACTGAAATTATTCTTACATTATTACAGAATCATGCAAAAAAATCTGTAATTCAGTTAATACATTCCCAGTCTCCTATCCTGAAGTCTAAATATTATATAATGCCAAAATATGTAAATTATTAATTTTCTCGATGGTTATGTAGTTGTAAGTTTGGTACTCAGAATTATTAATTATTATTTTAATATATGTTTATGTGTCCAACACAAGGCCATATACGAGTAGCAACCGCATGCCCAATTCATGTTAAAATCATGGTATGGATCAGCATTTGCCACCACTTTTATAAGCGTACTTAGCATTAATTTAATATTAATATTGCTAAGCCCTTAATATTTGGAATGTACGAGAGCGATATAAAGTCTTATCTCCTGTGCTCTTCTTTAACATCAATCCATCAATATTTCGCAATGTTTCCATAAATTCGCACCACACATGCCAATATACTCCAATCCGCACTAGAATCCACAACAGCCACACACAAATCTACTCCAATCCACGCACCATTCCATACCAATCCACGCCAATCCAGACACGAATCCACTACCTCCCAAACACACCACAATGAGTGCCACACGCATCAAATCAGCAACACAATCAGCACCACATGCACTACAATCAGCACCACATGCACCACAATCAGCACTGAAATCAGCAACGCAATCAGCTATCCACACCAATCCACATACCAATACACACGAATCCACACACCAATCCTCACGAACTCTCATACCAATCCACACTAATACACACACCAATACACGCAAATCTACATATCAATTTAAACAGAAATCCACACATCATTTTACACCAATCCGCACAACAATCGACACACGACTCCACACAAAAGCTCCCATATCCATAAAAAAGCTCACACTAATCCACACCAATTCATCGACCAATCCACCAACAAATTCATATAAATTTACACACTAATCCAGATACCAATCCACACAGCAATCCCAACTAATTCACACACCAATCCATACACCAATTCACACATGAATTCACACAGCAATCCACACTAATCCACACACCAATCCGCACTAATCAACAAACCAATACATACCAACCCACACACCAATCCATACACCAAACCACACCAATCCTTCGATCAATCCCAATCCTTCGATCAATCCTTTGATTTGTACCACACCCATAAGTTAAGAAATCACATTCGTTCTCCATCTGTCTCCAAATTTATACATGTCGACAGAATTAATATTTTGTATTCAGCAAACTATCCATTAATTTTTATACTAAAGTGTTTATTATCGTTATTTATGCAGATGTTTCAATTCACAGTATCAGAACATCGTCTGTAATTTTTTTCTACATAAATGCTGTTCTTACAGTAAGACGCCAAGTTTGTCCCCACAAAAATCCTTCCACCATAAAATTTATATGTACAAAATATGGGAGTACTCTGAGAAAACCCACATACTCGTTCGCCCCAAGAAGAAAACACACAGATAATTTTGTATACATAAATAAAGAAATATGAAATAATTTTTAATAAAAACGAGATGTATTGAATTATTAGTTAACTGAAGGATTGGGGATATATCGCATGATGTGATAAACCGCTTTCTTCTGAAATTGTATTTTAAAAATAATAACACATTATTTATACAACATAATTTGTTTTTCTTTATTTATGTGTTGTATCCTTTTTACGCTCACAACTTTTAAGTGGTGCTGCGAGCACTGACTATTAATATAGAATGATAATACAGAAACTGGTATGATAAATGTATGGATAGGTAACTCCATAGAAAACTTTATTTCTAACTGCATATATATATTTGGAGATAGTTGGCGAACGAATGTATTTTTTATACATATGGGTGGAGGACAACCCGAAGCATTGGTCGAAGAATCGATTAAAGGATTGGTATTGATAGAAGGATTGGGATTGATAGAAGGATTGGTATTGATAAAAGGATTGGTGTGGATTAGTATGAATTGGTATGGTTTGGTGAGTGGATTAGTGCGGATTGGTGTGTGGATTAGTGTGGATTGGTGTGTGGATTAACATGTGAGTTTGTGAGCGGATTGGTGTGTGAATAAGTGAGGATTGGTGAGTGGATTGGTGTATGGATTGGCGTGTAGATTGTTATGGGTTGGCGTGTGGATCGTATGCATTGGTGTGTTTGGTTTGTGGATTGGTTTGGATTGTTGTTGGGATTAGTCTGTGTATTTGTGTGTATTGATGTGTGCATAAATATGCGGATTGATATGCAGATTGTTGTGTAGATTGGTGTTTGGATTGTTTTTGGATTGATGTGTGAATTGATGGGGATTGATGTGTGTATTGGTGTGGATTGGTGTGAATTGGTATCGATTGGTGTGGATATCCGATTGTGGTGCTGATTCTGGTGCAAGCCTTGATTATGGCACATGTGGTGCGGATGTTGGTGCTAAAGGTGCTGATTGTGGTGGGTGTGGTGCTGATTGTGGTGTGTATTGTGCTGGCTGTGGTGCATGTGGTGCTTATTTAGGTANGGGATTTATGTGTGTATTGGTGTGGATTGGTGTGAATTGGTATCGATTGGTGTGGATATCCGATTGTGGTGCTGATTGTGGTGCAAGCCTTGATTATGGCACATGTGGTGCGGATGTTGGTGCTAAAGGTGCTGATTGTGGTGGGTGTGGTGCTGATTGTGGTGTGTATTGTGCTGGCTGTGGTGCATGTGGTGCTTATTTAGGTACATGTGGTGCTGGTTGTGGTGAGAGTAGATTATTTTGGATTTGTGTGTGGATTGGTGTATGGATTTGCATGAATTGGTATGAAATGGTGTGTGATTGGTCTGTGGATTTTTGTTAATTCGTTTGAGGATTGTTGTCGATTACATGTTGGGTGCCCATTGTGGTGAGGATTTATGGAAATGTTTCGAAAGATTGATGGATTGATGTTCAAGAAGAGCACAGGAGATAACGAGGTTTATTGTCGTAGTAAAATACAAATGTTACGGCCTAGCACTATTATTCTTTCACTTAATGGCAAGTTTGCCTGTAAATTTTATTGCAGATGATGATCCATACCATTATTATAACATGGCTTGGACATGCGGTTGCTACTCATATAAGGCCTTGGATTGGTCACATTTACAAATATTAAAATAATAATTCTGAGTAGCATACGTATTACTACATAACAGTCGAGACAATGAATAATTTACATATTATGGAATTATATAATTCTTAAACATCAGAAGAAGAGACTGGAAATGTAGTAACTGAATGAGAGTTTTTTTTGGCATGTTTCCGCATTACTCATAGTATAATTTCAGCACAATTTTTTTTTTAATTCATGTAATCGGATAATAAATGCCAATTTTTGGATTTCACATATCCTTTGCCTGTTACACCCACATGACCGCCACTGTTCTACCCTCAAAAGCAAGCCTCCCAAACACTGGCGAGACCAGTCATATACTGGACATGGAACTGTGGGATCTTCCAGAAATTAAAATTCTTCAAAATAAATTTTAACAATTTTTTTTAATTCTGTGAAATGTTTGGCATTTTTTATACATTTTGAAAGTTTTTATTATTTTTAGAAATTTTTGGAATTTTTTGGGGTTCAAGGTCAATGTCATGGGCCAAGGTAACCTGGATCCAACATGGCTGACAAGATGGACACCGGTCGTCCTGGCGGTGGCCGGTCTTGTCACGAGCTTAGTCGATCGACTTGTCATCGAAACCCGGACCTCCTACATGTATATCTTTAAATACATTTTTTTTTAATTTATAAAATTTTTTAGTTTTTGTAATTATTCTTGATCCTTTATGTTTGGGCTTCGGGAAGGGGGTGAGGTGAGTTGGTAGGATGAGTGCTAGGTAAACGTGATATGTTAATCGATTTTTGGAATCAATTTTTTTTCGAGCACTCCCGAATTTTCGTAACTGGGTGGATTTTAGTAAGAGTGTGGGTTGTTGGTTAGGGTGGATGTGTAAGTATGAGGTAAACGTTATATGTTCCTCGATTTTTACTTTTTTTAAAAGATTTTTATTATTTTATTATTATTGCAAGAAGGTGTGGGGTGGACTTGTAGTGAGGGGATGGTGATGGTGGGGTGAGCAATGGAAGGGCGTCTAATGTTACATGTAACCCGATCTTTAAGATTTTTTT
This sequence comes from Clitarchus hookeri, assembly GCA_002778355.1. Classification (NCBI taxonomy): domain Eukaryota; kingdom Metazoa; phylum Arthropoda; class Insecta; order Phasmatodea; family Phasmatidae; genus Clitarchus; species Clitarchus hookeri. Next base: position 63,981 of record NQII01006957.1, on the reverse strand, counting down.
AAAGTTTTGTGATTTTTCTATATTTTTAATGACTGGGCTAGAAGAAGTTGGGGTTGGCTATGGTTGAGTGAGGGTGTGGTGGCCAACAAGTTTTAAGCAAGCCCCCGGAATCTTTTAAATTGTTCAAAAATTGGCTTTCGGGATTTCCAGACAGCCACATTAAGAAGCAAACTTTTTTGCACAATTTTTTGGGAAAATGAGAAATTTTGAGGGAAAAAGTTGAATTTCAAGTGAAAATTGTCTATTTTAATGGAAAAAAAGCAAATTTTGAAGGGAAAATGGGTATTCCAATATGGCGGTGGATCCAAAATTCCGCAGTCCTCAGCCTTTGCCCTCGGATAGGCATAATATGTCTACTATTGATATTAATGATTTTGAGTCAAAGTCGGTGTTTTATGTTTTAATGGTGTTACACAATGAAAAACTTCACCATTTCACTTTACGTTCACACTCTACGTTTGCTTGCCAAACTGTTGTTTATTTTACAGTATGTCACAATGGAAATGACAGAGCACTCTTCAACTTTACTCAAAGTTAAATAGCAATTTTTCCGAGAATTATTCAGAGGTTAGGGAAAAGGATTTACATATTTAGTTTACCGACAGTTATGTTTCATTTTGGTGCATTGATCCAAGCTCATGGTAATATTCTATGATGAATGTGATATTTAAAAATAAATCAAGGACACATATGCATTTATTCTTATGAATATAATCTTAATATGTAGGAATAGGTAAATAAATCAGAAACCTTGATGCGTAATGCATATTTTAAGTAGAAGTATCGCTGGCACCCCCCCTCCCAAAGCCATTTTATCTTCCCCGCGAGTGCCTACAGTTGACATGTGCTGCGAGAAACGCATGCGGCAAGGATAAGCCAGGTCAGGTCGACCCGAGAGGACATATAAGTCATTAATGTGTGCCAAGGTGAAGCCAACCTAGGCTAGCAATTTTTACCCACCAGTAAATTGAGACACGTACTGAAGGCAAGATACACCAGAAAGGGCGGACAGAGCTTGACAGTTGAGCCACGAGTCCCCACCCTTCCCTATGAAAATTCAGGAGAACGGAGACACGCATCACAAAAATGCCACTGTAAGCTCAAGTTGCGCTAATGCCAGGCAAGTTAGCCGAGGGAGAAGGGCTGATAGTGTTTGACAGGGGTCGCTGGCCCACACCATCCCCTTCCCTTTCCACAACAAGAGTCCTGACACATGGAGGAAGTGTGTCATGTTTCGGCATATTTCACCCCCTTTCCCCAACAAGGGAGACCCGTGTGTGAATCTGGGGGAGGGATTGACAGTGTTTAAAAGCCAACTTGTGATACAAAGTGGGGTCAGTTGCATCAAATTGGTCGAGTGAGTCATCCATCGTGATGCCGAGAGGCATACGTTGGGAGGGGGGCAGGCTCACTTGAGCCCCTTGTCGGAATCAGTCAATCAGTCAGACAGTTGAATCAGAAGTTCGCGGGAGTCAGTTGAAGTCCATCGTGATGCCGAGAGACGTATGTCTGGTGGGGGAGGGGGGCTCACCTGAGCCCCTCATCGGAGTCAGTTGAATGAAATGAGTCGAGTGAGTCGTCCGTCGTGACGCCAAGAGGCATACGTCGGCTCGGATGGGTCTCACTGGGGCCCCTCGTCGGAATCAGTCAGTCAGGCCTGTTGAATCAAATTATTCGAGTGAGTAGTCCGTCATGAGACCAAAAGGCCTGCGTCGGGTTGGGGGGCTCACCAGAGCCCCTCGTCGGAATCAGTCAGTCAATCAGTTGTTATACGCCGCGCTGAGACGCGAGACAGTCGGGCGAGTTGGTCAACCAAGGCCGTGGTTCCGCTCCCGACAGAGTCAATAATGTAAAACAGTTGTAACCTGCGCCGAGGGGCAACAAACAGGAGCGCCATGCCCAAACGCGAGAGTAGACAGTCGTGTGCCGGGAACCAAGCAGTAGTGTCACCAAGTCGGGACGCAAAGTGCGATACCTAGCGGGAATCAGTCAGTCAGTCAGTGAGTCAATCATGACGTCACAGAGGAGAGAACCCAGGAACAGTCCGTAGTGGAGAGCTGTAATCGAGACCGCCTCAGGAGACCAGCTGAGTCCACAACGCCAATTAGACTGAGCCGACGGCCCATTAAGGGGGCGGCCCAACTCACCAGCCAACATCCTACCAGAGCACCAAATACAGATAAGTACCAACGTCGCCACTCAGGGCATGTCCAGACGCCTAGTGTCCTCCATGATGTCAAAAACTTTAGCCAGACCACTACAATCAGTCCTTTAGGCCCCCAACTCGCAAGGTACCATCTCGCAGGGTCAGTACTGTATGTGAATTTCCGGGAAAGTAAGTAAATTTCCGGAAAAGTATAAGTGTATTCCCGGAAAAGTTGTAGTTTCCGGATAAGGGTGCGTAAATTTCCGGACAAATATAACCTAGTACATTTGAAACACCGAGTGACTACATTATTGCTTACCCTCATCCTTCTAGACACCTTATAGTCTGTGCCTGGTAAAAATAACTCAGACCCTATGACCCTCCTTGTACATCATATCACAAGGAGGCGAATATCGTCAACCTGCGTAGTGTTTAACGATTAGCGTAACAAGAATCGTATTTAGACAAAAATTACGGAACCGTTTTTCTATTTTTAGAATTTGATCTTTACTTTTGTGTATTGTATTGCTGAACTCGTAAAAGGAAAGGGAAAGATTCGTCAAATACTTAAGTCTTCGCACGTCCTACGCTCTGATACTGCTGTGTGATTGGCCAGATACAAAAACTAGTATGGAACTTGACAGGAAAAATATGATAGATACAATTACGAAACCTGCTATGATATCCAGACGTCAAATCGACAAATAACATGAAGGGCCGCTCTACATGGGATAACAGCTGCTTTGGGAGAACTTGCGAAACCTTTTTAAGAAATCTGGAAATGTGTAATATAGTCGTTTAGCGACCTCATTCAAATGAGAAAACCCGCCGACCAGCGGTATTGTCCGGCACGATTCCGAAATGTGAAAATATGGGAGCGACTCCACCGGGAAACGAACCCGGTTCGCTATTTGAAAGGTGACTAGTCTGACCACTTTCCACCGCGGCCCCCAAAAAGCCGCATAAACACGTATTTGAAGATTTATAAATAACGATCTGTCATTTGCTGCTTAGAGGCAAGGGTGAAAACAGAATCTTTTTGTCAGAAACATTACCGGATATTAAAATTCAAAGCTAAGGAATGCCATGAATTTTCATTACGTTACGATTCTTTATATTAAAGACGAGGTTTTGTTGAGAAGGAATTTATATCAGAAGTAGACACTGCTGTTTATTAACGTTTTACTATGGTGAAGTTAGGCAGTCTGCGTTTCATTACACTTAAATATTTCACAACACTGAGATACCACCAACAATCAATCGTTCTAATTAATTTAAACTACTGAATTTTTTCTAAGGTACATAAGAAAACAGTCTAACTGTTATGATTCAATAGGATAACAAAGAAATAATAACAGTTATACTTCATGATGGTCAACAAGTAATGGGACGGACAATGAAACTGTAAATAACCAGTAAATTATATGATAACAATTATTAAATAAAATGTTCTAAATTGTGTATTACACTATGTAACCATTATAATTAATTGATTTTTCTGTTTTATGAAACATGGGAAACTTTTAATGGTTGTTTTCCAAGACTTCGCTGCATTGCCGAGGGCGTTTCCGAGCTCTTTCAAAACTTCAGTAACCTTAATTTTTTTTAATACCTGCTAATTTTATTTTTTTGCAATGTTGACGAGGAAGAAAATAAAATGTATTTTCAGTGTACAGATAACTTAGCACTAACAATACATAGAACGATTTCCAGAAAAAGCACCTTAATATTATTTTTATTATTCTTAGAAATTTACCCCAGATTTACCTTAACTGGAACTTATACACACTAGACACTTCAATGGCTACGTGTTTTATTTAGAACATACGTAAATGAGATTTTCTGAAGTTATGGATATGCTGCGGGTTTGTGGGAAGTGGAAAATTTATGTTGCATAGAAAATGAGTAGTTATTTACAAGAGAAAACACCAATTAATTTTATTATATTTCGCAGAGTAATTTCGAAACAGAAAAGTGCATTTTGTATAAAATTTTGAATTCTTTCTCTTGTGTTATACTAATTTCTTAGTAATAAATATACCGTTTTCTTCAAATAATATATTTTATATCATTATATTCAGTGACGCCATGAGGTCACTAACAAATGTATTATACGCCACTATAATGGTTTCTATACACGTAGGATTGGGTAGGAGAATGCCTATTGTCACATTGATGGGCTAATGACCAACTATCTGACATGACTGATTGCCTTCTGGAACACAATGATCCGGATATACGAGTGATTATCTGGTCAATAACGTAATTTCTAGTATCGGTCACCGGGTCCCCTTCTGTCCGAATGGACCATGCGTGTGATATCTGGCTAGAGAGTCCACATTGTATTAGAATACAAACTGATGAAATAAACTTAAATTTATTTTCAGTGTTGACTATTCATATAATAAAGGTTCAATAACCAAATTCAGATAAGTTAACTGGCGGTTAGAACAAGAATAATACTTGCCGTTCTCTTTTCTACTAATATTGACCAAGATTCAATGTGGCAAAGTGCTAACACTTCTGACTGATAAACTCACATACAAAGTGTAGTGGAGGAGTGGATATGTTTTGGTGGCTCTTAAGAGCGATGTCTTGCGAGCCGATGATGGTGAAGCGATGTGAGTATGGAGCAGCGCCGGAATGAAGGGGCGGGGGTAACGGCATATCTCCGAGAAAACCCGCCGACTAGTGGCATTGTCCGGCACGATTCCCACGTGCGAAAAGCCGGAGGTGACCCCACCGGAACCGACTTTTAAGAGGCGAGTGCTCTAGCCGTTGCGCCACCATGGCCCCTACTTGGGTGGTTCCTGTTCAATTTCAATTACGACAATTCTCATTTAGTTTACCCATTGTTTTTCTAAACCAAATCGTGCGGATGTTGTTCATTAATACAGATCATGGCCGTACTTTTCCCCGTTAATGCTTGTTTGAAAAACGTGTTTCCTTTTAATGAACTTACTTTTGACGAGACGTTACGCCTTACCCAACTATCCATTTGCTAAGAGAACCCTTATATTGTATTCTATTCTCATTAAATCTATTGTTATATCTTTGTTCTACAAAGAAGGCGTAAAACTTTCATATTTCTCACAATACATATATTTTTTTCATACATTTCGTATTTGTATGATGTAAATTTTACGAACAATGATAGCCATCTGAAGGAGAGGTTCATTAGAATACTGTATTAAAATCAAACAATGCTGAAAATAACATTTAGCTACCAGTCACCTGGAACGAATGAGACGTGTGTGTGTATGTATTCACGCTTAATACGTACGTAACTCTACATTCCCGCACTCAAACATACACACAGGTGTTTTTATCTATTGCTGCAATCTAAAATAAGTTTCAAGCGAAACAAAATCGGGAAATACCTATTTGCTCAGGAATGCACCCACATCAAGGATTCACGAAATGAGAGGATATACACATATTAATAAATTCAAGAAATACTAATTTTGAGACAATGTTTATTTATTTAAAAATGTAACACGCATGTTATTTTAATCGAAGTAACAAATAGCAGAAAATTTATTAATGCTTTTTTTTTCACTATCCTAAACCAAATATATTCATAGGTATTTAAAGTGTAAATGTTGGCACTGAGAACACAGTTTGAGATTTGCAAGTAAACAATGCCGTACTCTACACAGAGCAGAGGTCGCTTGTGTTGCCGCTATACACAAACTTGGCGGTAAACAGTACAAGTAATAAAACAGCACGGTCTAATTCGCAGTATATCAGTTTATCCTAATCTGGTTTGTTGTATTTGTGCTAGCGAATATCAGTAAATACCTAAAGTTTATATTTGTAGGTGACACTTCTAATCGTATTTTGAATATTAAGTATATTCGTAGTTCGAATTTTTAATACAGTTTTTTGTAAATTCGTATTTTGTTTAGGTCGGTGTTTAATAATAATAATAATATATTTACTATGTTTATCTGGTTTTACGGTGAATGTAACATAAATGCAACAATGGCGGTGACACAAGCTTTCCTGATACACGGTGTCCGTTGCAGCGTACTACTGAAATCTGCTCACGTATCGTTGAAACAGGAGTCTAGAACAAAAAAAAAAGCATTGACGTATTAAGAGAGCAACTTGTAAGTTATATATAGTTTTTTGTTTCATACATACTTTCTTTGATTACACTGGCATTGCAAGTGACCTGTGATGTGTGAACAGTATTGCTCTCTTAACATACTTATATTAAATTGTTTCCCCTATGCAAACATTTACATGTTCAATATTTACGCATACGGTTGAGGGAAGAAACACGTGCTCTGCTATCTGCTATTTTACCTCGAGCTTTCATTTCGCTAGAAACAACACGCACATGGAGTTAAAAACATTAATACTGTGTTGAAACTTATTTATTCTTAATTTACTCGGTGGTGGATATCTTCTCATTTTGTGAGCTAATAACGTTCGTACATTACAGTGCAAGTAGATTTTCTATATTTCATTTGTAAAATATTTAAAGTCTCAACGTATGGTGAAACACCTTCTACATGTTTCCTTATATACATACATATATCCTAAAAATAATCTAAATCAATATCGAAGCGACGAAAGTATGATATTGTTTAAGGTTATTTAACGCAGACCGTTTTAATTTTAATTCATAGAATATCTTTATTTTTAATAACCGTATTATCAAATATGTTAATTTTATTTATTTCTATTCCAATTTAAAATATGCGCGCACACACTCAAACACACCCACATCCTCCCAACAATACTGGTAGAAGCTCATAGAGTGTAATATAAACTGGAAAACGAAGGCACCAACTTGGGCAACGTTACTGCCTCTCATGTTTATTTCCAAATTGCATGAGAGAGCAACAGATTCCAGTACTCGCCAACCAAAATACTGGCTTTGTTATGAAGATGAGAACTTTGTTGTGTGGGATCATGGAGAGAGAGAATATTATTTCTGGAACATTTGAGCAACATTCATTCTAATGCACAGTTTACAAGATAATTAAAAATAATATATAGAATTCTTCTTCTTAGATGTTCTCGTATATAATAAAAAAATACAGTAACTAGTGACACACAGTATACAGGAAACCTACTCACACACAGAAGTATATACAAGCAAACCTCCAACATCTTCCTTTGCAGAAAATGACAGTTATTTCAACACTTAACAAATAGAACCAAAAACAATTGACACGGTAAACATCTTGAAGGGGAAATGCAATATCTTAATGCTGCTACAGGAGCCAATGGTAACTTAAAACAGAAGACACAAAGGTGCATCAATAATTATATTAGGAAAGCATAAGACCATATTAAGAAAGATGTTACGTTGCATTACTTTAAAGGAACACTGACCAACTAGCCAACATACTTAAGAAGCATGATACATGTATCATCATACAATCTATCAATACGCTGATAACCTGGAATGAGAAAAAAAACATCCTGCTTAAGAATAGGCTACATTATACAAAATTTCCTATTCATGTGAAAAAGTATGTATAGGCCGTCAAATTGACAGAAATGTAGCAACAAGAATAAAATAACATCAAGGTATAAAAGTATAAAAACTTCTATTCATAAATAGCAGAATTTTCTTTAAATTTTGACAAGTTCATCACAGTTTGTAAAAACATAACATCTAACTTCCAGTTTAAGATCAAGAGAGGCTACTTAGGCAATAAAACATCGGTATCACATACAGGGAAAATTTTTTAAAAATTAATAAATACATTGATATACATTTTCTTTCATTAGTGACTCAAAACATAGTTAGTGATTTCAGGACAGTGACAACAGACTGGCCAGGATTGTCGCACCACCTCACCCAATCAGCAGAAGGCAAGCCTGCAGTTATCCAACGTCCCAGTCAACTGATCGGCAACCCCACAAACACTTTCGCATGTAGAGCTAATTTACATTTCTTTCGCTGAATTAAGTTGGTTAGTCATGATCACTTATTAAAACTGCCTCAAAATCTGCCGAAACGTCTGCTGAAGATAAACCCTTGATGTTGTTAAAGCCTAGATGCCTACTAAATAACGTTGGGATATAGCGGGATCCAAATTACTTGGTAAGATGCGGTGCTCCTTTATTTATTGTAAAGTTTCTGCACGAAACACCGCGTTTCGCTCTTCTTCGCCATGTGCGTATAACCAAGGAGTTATACTTACACGTGAACACATAAAGCCTTTGCATGAAAACTTTATAGAATAGCACTGTTTTCACGAAATCGTTTTCCCAAATTGTTATTCCTAGTCACATGGTTAAGGTTTTTTTCTCCACAGCTCTTCCGCCTTCGTTTTCTGAAATATTTCTTTGGTCAATTCCTGTTTGTCTTGCCGACTCTCAAAATGAATCTGTTATGAAAAGCAAATTTAATTTTTCGTCATTTATATCGGATGATTCCCATCAAAATCCCAATTTCCTATTGCGTTCGATTGCACTATTTTCGAAACTAATTTTCCGAGAATATTTGAATAGTTTTGATATTAGTTGAAAAATATTGGTCATGGTGGAAACAGCAAAAGTGGAGGCTTATAACTTAAAGCCATTATGAATTCAGTAGTTACAAATGACATACTTATTGAAATTAACAGTTTAATTCCCATTTGGCAAAATAATCAAATCTGGAAGACTGTCAATGTTGAAGCAAAAGTAAATTATTTATAATACAACAAAAGTTTCTGACTTCGCTAACACTACTTGCATGCCACAATTGGCGAGAAAATTAGCTCAGTATTTAATTTTTCCTCCTAATGCCCATATCATATAAGTTGTTGACATAAGTTTATTTTACATCATTCCAATTCTTCCAGGTATGGAGGACTCCATTCCAAAAAGTAAAGCAGCCATTATAAAAATACGCAACGATTTCCAAGAATGCTTTATGTAAATACCTGGCTGGGTCATTTATGGAAAGAGTAAATAATAAACTATTTTCTTTCTACATTTCAAATTAGTTAAGACAATAGTTTTATTTATTTAATAATATGATTATTGTTACAAAGTAAGTTATTTACCTTTTTGGAAAATCAAACACAACACCCCAGTTTAATGTAAAAAGGACGCCTTAGAGGTGTGTCTAAGTTCGTGAGATATGGAGGTCTTTATTAAAATAAAATAAGTAAATTTGATAATTCAGTTATTCACAGACCTATTATTTTCAGTATTAAATTATCTATCTCCACTCTTATTCTTTTTATTTCATAGTGAGTGTAATATTTAATGCCTATTTCAACTCTTATATAAACGTCTTGTTTATGTCTCTGTTTTTTTATTTCAATTAACCTATACTCATTACTAACACATGTTCAGTCTATCTGTTACCATCACTTGTAATGTCTTTCACTCAAGCATCCAGCCCAATAGTCCAGCCTGCAGTCGTACTCTTCACTGCTCTGATGTTCCCAGTCGCCAATTTTCCTCCCGCTGGTTACTTCTCTCACCACGCGTTTCTCTCCTTGCTAGTCGTCTATCGCTGAAACTCATCCATTCAACAAATGCCGGATTTGAGGCCCGACGTGACTTTTAAAGCCTTTGGCCTTGAACTGGAAGGTTCGCGACTCCCAGAATCCAGCTTAGAGACACGAGGTTATTAATCCAGAGCATTCTTCAGATGTCTCAAAGACACTCGATCTCCAAGGTCGGGCGCGGCACACTACCTGATAGGCATAACAGGAGCGCTTTATAATCCTTCGTTTGGATTTATACCGCCACATCTCCAGCAACAACTGATAGCGTGCGCACATCAATAAAACATCCAACTACTCTTTCCTTCACTTCCACTTTCTCGCGTGGGCAAAGCAGCGAGTGCGTAACACTGCCCCTCCTCAAGTTTGTTCGTCCCGAACAGACTCTGCTGCATCTGGTCCTTCGTAGGGTGCCAATCTTTCGATGTGGACCACCTTCAGCTTCGCCCGAGAGCCTTGACGACAAATTCGAAAGACCACATCATTGATCTTGTTCAGAATCCTGTAGGGGCTTCCCAACATTTTTGTATCTTCGGGCAGTACCCTTTTCTACTCTGTGGGTTGAACAGACACACCAGCTGTCCTTTAAATACCTCATCCGACATTCTCCTATCATACTGCGTCTTCATCCTGTCACTATTTATTCTGAGTTGCTGTCGAGCAAAATAATGAATGCCAACAAGTTTGTTACGTAACTCTCTGGTATAATCAGGGGCTGGAGCTTCCTTTTTTTGTCTGTCAGCCAAACAGAAGGTCACTGGGTAGGTGTATCTCTCTTCCAAAAGGCATCCTTGATAGTGATACCCTTGTGGATTCGTGAACTGCTGAGTGGTAACCAAGAAGAAACAATGGCACCTTAGAATCCCGGTCCTTTTGGTTGTTTGCCACAAAGATTGACAGGTTTTGCTCAAGAGTGTGGTTAAGCCTCTCGACCGTTCCATCCGCCAGAGGGTTCTAGTCTTTTTCATCCCCAAAATCTTTGTTACGTCCTGGAACACTGCAGCATCAAAGTTTCTTCCCTGATCATAATGGAGTTCTAGGGGTACCCCAAACCCCGAGAATACATGCTCTATGAGTGCATCGGCCACAGTATGTGCTTCTTTGTTTGGCAGGGGAATTACATCAGGCCACTTAGTAAAGTAATATTGGGCGACCAGGAGATACCAATTATCTCTTTCTGTCAGGCAAGGGTCACAGAATATCCACTGCCATCCTCTCGATTAAGGCTCCAACAATGTATTTCTGGAGATGTCCTTGTTCCCTGATTTTTGGCCCCTTCCTGGCTGTGCAGGTGTCGCAAAATTGGCACCACTTACCAATGTCCTCCCGAAAATGAAGCCAGTGGAATCTTAGTCTATCATTGTCTTTTCTTTACCAAAAGAATTTTCACACTCAGTGATCTAGTGAAATCTCCTTTTCTCCTAAGTCAGCTCGTGTAGTTTATTGGTGGTCATGGTGAACCCAGGTGAAAATCGACGATAACAGGCACATGAAACCAAAAAACTCCGCACTTCAGTTTTGTCTGTTGGTGTTTGCCAATTTCTTTTTGCTTTGGTATTCTGAGGCCTGTTTTTATTCCATGCGCCGACACTACTTTTGTCAAGAAATTTATTTATTTTTGAATAGGTGGCAATTCTTAGGAACTAGTTTCTAGTTGGCTGCAGCCAATATCTAGAATTCATGGTGTAAGAATGAAAGGTGCTCTTCAAATGTCTTTCCTGTCACAACGATGATATCTATGCAAACGTGACAGATAACTAAGGCAATTTTTTTCTATCAGGCGTTAGAAGGTAGCAGGCGCATTATTTAGCCTAAAAGACACAACTTAGAACTACCAGATTCCTGTCCCTTGGACGTAAAATGCAGTCTTCTCTTGGTCCTTTGGGCAACCCCGCACTGCCAGTACCCACTCTTCATGACCAAAGTAGAAAACCATTGCGAACCTGCTAAGCAGTTCAATGTATCGTCTATCCTTGGAAGTGGTTACCAGTCTTCCTTTGTCACGTTATTAAGCTGGTGATAATCTACACAAAACCTCAGGAAACCATATTTTTCCTTATAAAGTACAATGGGTGACGACCATGGACAAACTGATGGTTCTATCATATCTAACTCTTTTATTTACTCCAGAAATTCCGAAACTGCCTCATGCGAAGGTAGTGGCCGTCGTCTTGGTGTCTGCTTTAGGGGCCTGGCATCTCCTTTATCAATGTGGTGGCAGGTCACACGTTAGTCCTTCCAATATCATTTAGTCCATAGGAATACATCTCTATTTCTCTGCAGTAATTCAGAGAGAGCCTTCTCTTGTCGCCAGTTAAAAGTTTCTTTTGTCCTTACAAATTGGTCACTCAGAAATTCTGGTAAAGGATAATATATTTTTTGCTCTAGATTCTTCTAAATAATTTGGAAATATATGTGTGACCTGCTAGCAAACACCAATCCGGGCCCCTCTTCAAGATATATGGTACTATCAGACATATTCTTTATTCTAACGGGAAAACTGTCGGAATTAGAAGAGACCAAAATCCTCGCTGCAACGACTTTACCTGACAGAACGCCAATCCTCTCTACTGGCTCAATTAGACATTAACATCTGACAAACTTTCCTTGACATCTGCCTGGAATGACAATTTCACAAGGAGTGGGCAGCACAGTTGGTTGTCCACATACTGCTAGGCAGCTAACGGGGGACGACAAATCAAGCCGTTTTAACACCTGTAACTCTTTACGGCCTACCCGTGGCACACCAAGTCGAATATCGATACAGCACCCCAAACTATGTAGTACATTAAGTCCCAAAATACATTCATCCTCTATTTCAGCTATGTAAACATCGTGCTCTATGCTAATGTCACCATGTTTCAATATAATTTTTCTTCTTACCTTTAATTTGTGTGGTCTCAACTGTTACTGTTGTCAAATAACATCGTTCCATGTTGTCGTCGGGTGATCTCTGGGGGAAAGGTCCAAGGATGTCTGGTCTTACTTCTGATGTGGTCACCCCAGTATCAACGACTATCTGGTAAGGTCCGACCGAACCACAATTTTTTGTTTCGGCCGAGAGCGAGAGCGAGACCGAAAGTCAGAGTCAATCTCGGCCGAGACCGAGACCGAGACTTCCAAATATTTATAAAATGGAGGAAAAATCTGTAAAACACTATTATTATGTAGTTATATATTTAAATTAATAAAAAAAATAGTTTTACTTAAACAACATTTTAATAATCAGAGTCAAACAACTTAATATTTTCTGCGTTTTGGCCCTTCAAATTGTGTCTCCTCTCGTTATATAACTGACCTACTGCACTGAATAGTTGCTCACTTGCAACACTTCTTGGAGGAGCAGACAAAAAATTTAAAGCAGCTGGTCGAAGCACTTTATAGGGAGAATAATGCCAATACACATAAATATTGGCAGTTTTTTGCAGACGAGGTTCACTTAAAAATGGATTGGATTGCATGCCCCATGATATTGAAGCCTTCCCCTTTATCCAGCATTTCTTCATCTTCGATCTCAATAGAGTCATGCGCTGCCCATAGACTATTCATAATATCAACAATTGTTTGGGATTTATTTCATGATGATATGGAAGTATCATTGTCAGCTGAAGAAATGCGATTGGAGTTTGATTCTTGTTGCGTCAGAAGATGTATGATGTTTCTCTTTGCTAAATCAATATTGTTTTGGGAAATGTACTTTGTCTTAAACCGGGGATCGATAAGCGTTGCTGCGATTATAGAAATACAGTGTTTGAGGTAACTAAATCGTCTGTTCAACGAGCTGAGCAAATTGTTTTTCATCGCTTCCAGACGAATTCTATTTTGAACGATTTCGTTATCTTCGTAGCTATGGACAACATCATTATCATTGAAGGTTTGCTGCGGTTGTAATTTACCATTTAACATTGTTATAATTGGTATTACCATAGAAACACATGAGGAATCTGATGTATGGATAGTGGCCTGACAAAAATGTTTTAATACTGCAAGGAGATTTTTCATTAAATTCCATTCTTTATTATTTATTTTGGCAATATTTGATCTTTATAAGCGGTATAAGTTGATGGCATTTTTTTCCTCAATCAGGCATTCCATCATCTGATACGTACTGTTCCAGAGCGTCTCAACATCAAGTTAAGTACCATCACGCTTGTTCACTCCTGTGAAAATATCCACCACTTTGCGACATTTTTTTTATCGATTCCTCGACTTCTGGTACGGAAAATATAGCGTCGTGAATGACTAGTTGCATCCTATGTACAACACAGCCCAAAGATTCTAAATCAGCGATTCGAGTAGCAGAAGTCATGTTGACAGTGTTGTCCCTAACTGCCAAATGTATTTTTGATTGTATATCAAAGTTTCATATTATTCCAATAAGTTTCTGGGCAATGTATGCTCCAGTATGGCCTTCTTCTATGACGCATGCGCCAAGGACTACTTTTAAACGTTGCGCTTCATGAATGAAATGTGATGTGAAGCTTAGCAAGGAGCAAGTTTTCGTTGGACTGGACCATATGTCTGTAGTGAATCTAATCCATTCGGCAGACAACAGTAAATTAATAACTTTTTTTTTACTTTTCCATAGGTTTGGGACATCAACTGCGTTTGAAAATATTTTTCGGGCTTTAATTTATATCTCTTTGGTACAGCTGGGTCAGAGAATATCAGTCTCTTAAAGTCTTATCCTCCTACAGTTGTGTAAGGCTGCATGTCAACAATAATATAGTCCATAACGGCCTTATCAATGCGTTTTGCTATATCATGGTCATCTGGCCACTGTGATGATGATGATGGCTGGGTGAAAATAGGTTTGATAGTTGCCTGAATTTTCTTGTCTAACTTCAAATTTATAATTGTTTGGTCTTTCGACGCTGGTTTTTCTAAAACGGCTAGCTTACTTAAATATTCTTCATTTTCAGATATATCGCATTTGGACATATAACCTTTCAAACATTTTATTGTTTGAAATTTCAGTTTGTCGCACAGCTTTGTCGGTTTTATTGCACACCTTACACTTTGCTTTAGACGCAGCAGAGACCACTTTTTCGAAATAATCCCAAATAGGGTTTACATTTCGCATCTTGAAAATAATCTGAAACGATATAAAATTAAATGTTAGGTAGGTTTTAGTCATTTTTAATCATGACTACATAACATAGGTACTATTATTCTCATTATGACACTTAGGGCCATACATAATGATTAAGTATGTATAATCGTCATCATCAGCCTGTATCTCTTAACTGAATGTACGATGTAACAAAAATATGTGTTAACTAGCATAGCAACAAAAATCAAAATCAGATAAATATTGAAAACCAACACTTACCTACGAAACGTTGCCCTTTGAAATAAAATATTACTATTCAATATAATATAACAAAGCTATTCACTTGCCGTCCTGAACAAAACAAATGGCACTCATCAAAAGATTTCAAAGATAAAGATTTGTTCACATTATACCCACATTACGCACCATCAGGTTTTAATTTAAACAACACAAGTGTTAAGTTACCGCTGCGACATTCATTTCAGCCAATAAAAAGTCAACATTCACGCTCTTATACGTAATGATGTTCCAATTTTGCTACCTGCGAAGTCTCGGCTTACGCCGAGACTTTCGGCCTTTTTTTGGCCGTGACCGAGAGTTCGGCCAAACCACGATTTTTGGCCGAGATTGGCGGAAAGCGAGACCGAGACCGAACTCTCGGTCGGACCTTAGTATTTGGCCACGAACATCATTCAAGCTTCCCTCCAACAGTGCTGCACCCCACTTCTGACACCAGTGTTACATAGACACCTGAGAGGCGTATCTGAGTTCGTGAGGGATGGAGATCTTAATAAATAAAAAAGTAAATTTGATTTTTAATTTATTCATGCAGCTATTATTTTGCGCATTAAATTATCTATCCCCTTTATTTCTCTTTTTATTTGACAGTGAGCGCAATATTTAATGTATATTTCAACTCTAATTAACGTCCTTCTTTATGTCACTGTTTAGATATTGTCAATTTACTCATACTCAGCATTAACACACATTCAGTGTATCTGTTGCCATAAATTGTAATGTCTTTCACTCACGTATCCAGTCCAACAGTCCAGCCTGCAGTAATACTCTTCACTGCTCTGACGTTCACACTTGCCGATTTTCTTCTCGCTAGTCACTTTTCTCGCCGCGGGCTTCTCTTTTCGCTAGTCGTCTATCGCTGAAACTTACCCATTCAGCAACTGCTGGTTTGGAAGCCCAAGGCGCCTTTTATAGCCGCTGGCCTTGACCTGGAAGGTTCGCCACATAACGAGTCTAGCTGAGAGACACGAGGTCAGCAATCCAGAGCATTCTTTAGATGTCTCAAAGACACCCGATACCCAAGGTCGGGTCCGTCACCCGATCTGACAGGCATAACAAGATCACTTTCTATGCATTCCTTTGACTTGACACCGTCGCGTCTCCATTTACAGCTGACAGCGCGCGCACGTCAATAAATCATCCAACTACTCTGTCCTTCACATCCACTTGCTCGTGTGGGCAAAACAGCGTGCGCAAAACAATATTGTGCTTTGCGATAGCTATTGACAAATTCGCCTGAAATTTATAAACCAAAATGACCAACTAGATTTTTATTGTGCCACGCAGGTGAGAAACTTATATCGTGTCAATGAAATTAACCAATGTCAGTGATAACCTGGGTTCATTTCTCTAGTGTAAATAAACTATAATTCCATCTCTTCATCTTATAGAAACACAATTTTAAATCGACCGGCATATGATCGCAAGCTGTTAGTTTATTGCATTTAATACTTTTACAGTATTGAGTTTGTCAGCTGTTGTGGAGTTCGTTTTTTATTATTATGACTATACAACACACAGTTAAATTTCTGTTTGCGTGGCACGCAAGTGCTGGTGAAGTGAGTCATTCCAATCGCAAGCGTGAGGAAGGATACACTGAATGCAAAATGTTGTCTTACTCAGAAAATCACTCTAAAGCTGACTATCCCTGCAACATAATCGTTTTGCATTCTTCTTAGAACAAAATTTCTCGTATAGTGTTTACAAATGGAATAAATAATAAGCAAATTTAATTTGATGTACCACTAATAACCACGACAGCGCGACCAAGAACTTAAAACAAAGTCTTGTCAACAGACGTATTGGCACTTATTTACTGGCTGCGAAAATATACCACATCTTAATTTTCGAATAGTTTACTAGAGAAGTAACCAAAAGTATGTTGAATCTTATTAGAAAAGGCACAACTCACAAAGTAGCTGTGTGGTGTATGAAATTTAACCGTACTCGGAATACGTGGCTTCGAAACACTACACATGCCAGAGAAATACATATTATTTATCATTGATATCAATGATCGCATCCAACTTCTGCAGCATTTAGCAACACTTGGAATACTCTGTGTTTAAGAGGAACCGAAAAAAGGTTTTAATGTAAATGCACTAAAAAAACTAAGTTATAGGGCAATACTTCATCTGTAGGTTACTGAGTAGCGGTTAGTGTCACGGGCTAACATTTTTTTATTCGGGTTCAAATTTCGCTCTGGTATAAAATGTTATAACTTTTTAAAATAAATTATATATTCAAAATAAAAACCAAATTTCAAAATTTAATTCTTTCTACATAAATTTTTTAAAACTGGAACTACGGGTAACTAACAAGGATATTAAATGAGAAGTTCCACGAATTTCCGCAAAGGTCTGCGAAATTTACGGAAAGTCCGTATTTGAATATAAATAAGGCAGTAATTTTATAGATTATTTACAGGTCACTTAGGTACAATTAAAATTTTTGCCAATACTTTTCCGTAAAATGATGGGAAATTTTTTTTTACGTTGTTGCATTGGATGTGTCTGTGTATTCATTACAACTAAAATTGGCGCATCCTGTAGCAATCACTGAGAGGTCCACGAATTTAGCAAAACTGGTTCCCTGACAGGTTATATTTTTAGACATTACACTCGTGTGTTCCTCTGACGTTTGTACTACAGTAGCTTTTACATCTCTTGGACGGCTCTTCATCCAGTAAAATGCTAGAAGTAATGTTTTGACCGTATCAACGTGGGAGCCAAGTCGAATTAAAAAGAAGGTTCTCATTGTTTTAGCAGCCTATGAATAAACGGTAGTGGCCTGCGCGTGTAGAGAACTGAAAAGTTTAGGCTGGTGGCAAAAAATACGTGAAATTCGGGTATCTCTAACTATCGCTTAATAACCATGGAACTTGGTAAAGTAGGCACATCGATGGGTGATATGCAGACCATTAAGATTCAAGCAATGACACATGCACATATATTGTACAAAGGCGCAGCTATCGCTCAGCGTGCGGGGCTCTTAAATATATCAGAAGAGTGCGTGTGATGTCACATGCATTACGCTTACAAAGAAAGATTAATTGCACCGGCTGATAGCCTGTGACCGAGTACGCATTTCGCAAGGAGCCGCGAAATTAGAGAAATTGCCCTGCAGGTCATTGATACGGCACAGAAACACTGATAAATGTCGCAATCAACCTTAATACCCACGACCACTGATTAAATTAAACTAAACAATAGCCCAGTGTTCAAGCGAAACATAGCATGTCTATAAAAATAATGCATGTGTGCGTAAAAAAAATTTTATATGACAAAATACACTCCTGTACTTAACAATTCAACACCAAGAAGGGACCGTGAGGATAGAAGGAAACTCATAACACACAATTTTACAAACAGATGATTACTGTTTCGAAGCAATACAACAACTGTAAAGCATTCACGAGCAGCAATAAGAGCTGATGCACACCGTGAGATCTAATCAAACTGTTCTGGGATATGTTCCTGCGTAATTGCCTGCCGGCATGCTTCTCCCCGAATGCACAGTTCGTCAGTACTGACTGCTAGGCTCCAGAAGTGTGCTGAAGGAAGGGTATGATTTCAGCATCCAAAACTTCCCTGATGAAATGGTTGCTGTTGAGATTGTCCACAATTTGTAGCAGGTAAGATCGCTTATGACAGCCAAATGCTCCCCAAACCATCAATTTCATCTTTCGTGCAAAATTATTTTGGTAATTCCATTTTGGATCATGGTTCTCACCTTAATATCGTCTAATGAATGTGTGTCCAACGTTTAATTCAGATTAAAGTGGGACTCATCCGAAAACACAACATATGGTCACTGTAAATGCCAGTGGCCGTATTCGTTAGTCCAACGTTGCCTCAGGCGTTGGTGATTGAGTCTCAAGGTAGTCATCCGCGAGAGAATGCAGTCACGCAGTACTTGACGGAACAGACTTCGTCGAACCGTGGAAACAGACAATGTTAGACCTCTTGCAGTGTTACAAAATTATGCCAAACCTTGAAACGATTCTGAATGATCCGCCATTACTGTGCGGGAGAAGTGTCGATAAATCCTCGGTGTCATAACATTTTGTGTGTCCAGTTCCAGGATTTCGACTAGTCCTGTTCTCTTAAATCCACTACTTCGAAACTCGTATCTCTGTGGTGCTATTATGCTCCATATGAAGATCAATTTCGCTGTATGAAAAAAATGTTTCACAATAGCCGATATTTTTTCCTGTTGAAACCCCTTGACAGGCTTGAAGGATACACTTTCATATCGACTAGGCAAACTGACTCCTGTAGGAACGTCTACACAGAACTGAAGTTGAAAAAGTTTACTTGTCTGAATTCTCAGCATACCTCTATTTGTACTCTTTCACACCTCGTTTCAGAGCGCATTGCTGCATCTAGGTATGCACAATATTTCTGAAAATCTAATAGTTTTCATATAATAGCCTGCTTTCTTTTTCCTATGTATTTCGTTTCATAGTCGTAGTTTCTCCATGCCTATATCAAGTAATATTAATTTCTACTCAGGCCCCTGTATTTATCACCATAAATGTAACACACATTCCTTTCCTCCAATCGCTTATAGTCCCTATCGTGTTAAGATATGATTATTCACAGTGCAAATGTGAAGACAAGCTGGTCATACAGTTTCTTCAGGGAACTTCATAATTATTGGCCAGTCTCTATAACATGGGATGCATTACAACTGCACACTTACATTAGAGATTTACATAAGGTAAACCTGGGAGATATGATGCATCTTTTGATTTATATGTTTAAAAACACTAAATAATGGTACCGTAAAACAAATAACCAGAAATTTTTTTTGTGGTTTTGTGTAAATGCTAACTAATAACGAATATTAAATTATAATGCTAACCTAGTTAAAATATAAAAGCAAAAAAAAAAACAGGTTTTTTAACCACATCTCCAATAGGTGTGGGTGATATGGCAATGATAGGGTGGGAGATATGGCTTATGACTTATTAATGTTCTCAATTGCAATGAAAACTGTGTTCCCAAAGACAATCAATTACATATATAACAATCACGTACTTTAAATTTAAATTTTCTCTTTTTGTTTATTTCTTCACCGAAATAACATTCTTCTAAAAAACCACTTTGTCAAACAAGTTTAAAAATTGAATGTAAATAAGTTCCCCTTTATTCTGCATTGTTTTTTGTGCTATGAAATAATACTGCTTCTTTGACCCCCCTCCCCCTTTTTTTTTGCACGAAATGTCTTTTCATTTATTATGTGCAGCATTAAATGTTACAACTGAAATATTGCATGTCCATGTATTATTTTTATTAGAGATGACATTTATGCACATGGGTACTATACGTTGTTTACATTTTAGTCCTTATTGTTGTGTTACTTTGTGCAACATATGCAATTATAGTTATATGCATTTTACTTTGAATAAATATTTTTTTTTAAAGTTGCGGTTAAATAATCAACATATTAATTACACTCCAGATAACGTTCGTGTTACGAAACTGATGCCAAAACACAGTCCTTACGTATGTCGAGGTGTTACTGTTTATAAATATACTAAAGGAAAAAGTCGTTATTTAAACTAACTATGGGTCATTTTTCCCTTCCACAAAATGCGTGGTATCTCCCAAAGGCATGGGGGACACGACGCACCCCATAGATGTGGTAGAAAATGGCGGAACTTACACGAGACGGCGTGAACACCAGATTAGCTTAATATTATTTACAACTCCACGCCACAACTTACTTTGAATTACAGAAAAGTGGATATAAAACAATATAACTACCACCCGATGAAACTTTCAGGACTTACCAATCGTGTGTTTATGAATAAAATGATGAAGTTTTTTTAAAAACAAACTCAAATGCTTGAAAACGCAAACAAACACTCCCCAAGACTCAAAGAGACTGCTGCGCACGATGACTGCACATCAGCAATTTCCCTTCCTGGAATTCTGGGACTGCGTCATATCTCCCGGATTTAAATTATACACTGCATTAACATAAGTTTACGTTATATTGCTCAAAATATATGTATTTTACATGCCTCTGGTCCGCATCACTTCCCTTGCTCCTTCCCGCTCTGACGAATGAAACAGTGTGCCAAGGGCAGAGTGTTAACTCAATAAGTATGCGGCCATTTACAAAGGCGATCCATCGCATTTATCAGAGACTTGTGTTCTCCTGAGCTTCAGCATATTCAATTTCTGGGGTTATTTTTGAAAAAAATGTTCTGCTCATCGCCTTTGCCTCTCGCAGCGAGATGCTGGCTGCGGGGATTTTTCTAGATTGGGCCAACGAGACTAAATAAGCAGGGACGGACCCCGGGCCAAAAGTCTACAGCTTGGAAAGTTGAGCGTACAAGCACCAGGTGTGCGGAGACGGCGAAGCGACGAGCCAGTAGAGTGTCTAGTGGCGGCGAGAGTGAACAGCGAGAGTGAAGTCTGTGGACTGCGAGCATCGGTACGGAGAGTGTGGCTGATGGGCGGGACAATTGAATTGGATGCGCGAGTGACAGGCATTTGGCATAATGGTAATACATATTTTAATATGCGTAAATTATTATAACACATTGATAAGGACCTTAGTTGGAATTGAGATAGACATTAAATATTGCGTTGACTGAGAATAAGAAGAGTAATAGTGGGGATATGTAATTTAATATTGTATATGGTTGCTGTGTCAATAAATTAATAATTAATTTTACTTCTGTAAATTTTACTAAAGTATCCAGCCCTCACAAATTCTGATAAGCCCTTCTCGAGTCATGTATAATCTTTGTCAGAAGTAATATGGAGGCATTAAATAGTAAATTATGTTAAGGAATATGCAAGTAATAATTATATTAAAAGAAATATATTAACTGAAATGGCTGTAGGCCTAAATATTACGACTTTCTCGAAGCACTGCAGTGAATGTTTACGATAAAAATCAGCGCAGAAATAAAAACACTGTGAGTATTAATTCAGAAGATAGGTAGCCAAATGATTAGTGGGAGCGCAGGTGTAAATATCTTAAAATAAAAAAATCACAGAAATAGTAGTGTTTAAGAAAGTGTTAATAAAACATCAAATAACTTAATTAATTTTGTAGAAATAATTGGAAAATTAAGTAAAAATAGTGTAAACGAGAATGTAAATAGCCAGATAACTAATGTAATTGAATTTATACATAAGAAAATAGACACAGTAAATGAAAATGTAGAAAGTAAAATAGACATTGTAAATAAAAATATAGACAGATAAAGTGACAATGTAAATTAAAATTTGGAAAGGAAAAGACATACTGTAAATGAAAATGTCGGCAGGAAAATTTACACTACAAATGAAAATGTAGACAGGAAAATAAAAGGCATTATCGAGTTAACAAATACGAGAATTCACTGGGAGGACAAGAAGATTGACAGTGTAGATGAAAGAATAAAAAGTGTAAATTAAATAGGGAACAGTGTAAACACAGGGTTGGCAGTCGTAGTGGAAGGAAGGACAGTGTCGAAATCGAAATGAGTGCAATCAAGAATGGAAACAGGAATTTCTTCAGAAATTAAGTTCCACTATCAACACACCCGCATCCGAGAAAAATGGGGAAGCAATGCAAGTTGTACCAATATTTCAGCCTAGAAGGATATCCGGCAGCTTTACGGCATTGGTATCACACAGCCTTGAGTGGGGAAAGGAGTCGCAATCAAGTCCAAATACTAACGGTCAGACTCCTTGGCGGTAGTAACAACGCCAGTTCGATGTAGTCACCACGAAGAATGACTTGACCGAAGAAAAGCGGGCTTACTACCTCGCTGCAGCACTAAGAGGTCCTGCGAGAGCGACATTGACTGGAGTACCCCACACTGGTGTCGGCCTTCGTGCAACATTTCAGTATTCGATACCTGCGACTTCCTCACCATTCCTAACTGCGAAGCCACACCCAGCGACAAAAGGAGTCACTGCGGGAGCTATGGCAAGAAATTATTACGCTGTCTCACCTATCTCTAAAGAGTGCCCCAAGGATGGCACACGTCATCGCAAATATGCTTTTTCATCGTGACCATCGTTGACACAGAGTTACGGCAAGTGGTATGACTAGCTGCACTCCACACCATTCAAGACGCCCTGGACTGTGCAATAGAGGTGGAGTCAGCAATACAGGGGCTTCACCCTGATGACCCGTATGGGCAGTAATGTTGAATGAAGACAACAAAGACAGCATGAAGAAGACACTGAAGGAGTTGCAGATGGCTGTGAAGGACATCGCCTCCAGGGTGTGTGCTACAGTCCTATACCACCTCCCACCTCCTCTCTCTTCCTTGATGGACTGAGTGTTGGTCATGTGGACAGCTGGGGCACCTGAAGACCTACTGACACCAACAGGAGTAGCAACGGAAACAGCAGCGGGAAAATAGGTACCGGGAGGCAGGTGAGATTACAACATATTCGGAAAACTTGTAAACACCTATCTTGTGGGGGCGAATGTTGACACCTGCTGGAGGGATAGCTACAAAGTTCTTACATGTATGTTAAATGAAACAGGATTTGGATGCAATACTGGTGGTGGCGAGCCTGAATAGTGTTACTAGCCAGATGGTCGTCGACACTGGGCAATCATAACAGTAGTAAAACCAGATAGTAAGGTGTCAAAGAAAACTTGTGAGAAGTTTGGGTCTAATTGGGCTAACAGAGAGGGTTGGCATCCTGTCAGGTAAAGTCGTTGTGGCAAGGACTTTGGTCTATTCTAATTCTGACAGTTTTCTAGTCAGAATAGTAAATTTGTCCGATAGTGCAATTCGTATTGAGGAGGGGCCGTGATAGGTGTTTGCAAGCAGGTCAAACTGGTACTTCCAAATGTCCCAGAAGATTAAAACAAATAACATATCCTCTACCAGAAGTACTAGGTGAGCACAGATTGCAAACAAAAAAAATCTTAACTAGCTTCAGGAGAAGGCTCTCTCTGAATTACTGCAGATACATAACAATGCTTTCTCGTGTCGACCAAACAACTTTGGAAATACTGATGTTATGTGACTACACATTGATACAGGAGATACCAGACCCATAAAGCCACCACCAAGATGTCTGACACTAGCTTTTAATGAGGCAGTTCAGACAATTCTGAAGGAAATGAGGGAGTTAGATGTGATAGAGCCATCGGTTAGTCTATGGTTGTCACCCATTGTACTTGTTAAGAAGAAATATGGCTCTCTGTGGTTTTGTGTAGATATTCACTGGCTTAATAAAGTAACAAAGGAAGACTCGTATCCGTTTAGCAGGTTCGCAATGGTTTTCTACTATGGACATGAAAAGTGGGTTCTGGCATTACGAGGTGGCCCCAGAGGACCAAGAGAAGACTGCATTTTGTTTCCAAGGGAATGGAACCTGGCAGTTCAAAAGTATGCCTTTTTGGCTATGTAATGCCCCTGTTACCTTCGAGTGCTTGATGGAAAATTTTTTGCTTCAAATATATGTCAGGTTTACCTAGATGACACTGTTGTGACAGGAAGGACACTTTAAGAGCACATATCACGCTTAGACTCTGTATTCTGAAAAGTGGCTGCAACCAATTGAAAATATTTCCTAAAGAAAGCAAACTTTTTCAAAAAGGTAATAGATTTCTTGGCACATGTAGTGTCGGCCCATGGAATCGAAACAGACCCCGAGACGGCCAAAGTAAGAACAAATTGGCTGACACCCACCGACAAAACTGAAGTGCGGAGTTTTCTGGGATGGTGTGCCTATTACTGACGATTTTGTACCTGAGTTCGCCATGATTGCCAAACTACTACACGAGCTGACTGAGGCAAAAAAAAAAAANTTACTGACGATTTTGTACCTGAGTTCGCCATGATTGCCAAACTACTACACGAGCTGACTGAGGCAAAAAAAAAAAATCATTGCACTACTGAGTGTGAAAATTCCTTTTAGTAAACTAAAGAAAATTTTGACATCTCCACNCAAAAAAAAAAAATCATTGCACTACTGAGTGTGAAAATTCCTTTTAGTAAACTAAAGAAAATTTTGACATCTCCACCAGTTGTTGGTTTCCCGAAAAGTGAGGGTGTATTCATTTCGGACACTGATACTAGTGATGTTGGCATTGGAGCGGTGTTATCTCAGGTTCAAGATGGGAAGGAAAGATCACTAGATGACTTCAGTATGGTATTGCATAAGCTAAAGATATTACTGTGTTGTACACAGAGTGCTTCTGGCCATGGTGAAGGCAATCACACACTTTCCTGCCTACCTTTATAGCAGACATTTTGTTTTTCACTATTACGACTTATTATTTTTAAAGAATCTCAAATGTTAAATAGCCCGGAGGATAGACCATCTTCAAGAAAATGTCTTTGAAATACTACATAGGCCTGGATGCCCTCACAACAAAAAGGGTGCATTTTCTAGAAGGCTATGTGTACAATGGCATCTTTATTATGGACACCAGGAAGAAAAGAGTGTTTAATCGCTGAAGACATTCAGGAGAATAAATCAAGTTTCTTTATCTTATTTGGCTCGCAAGATCTCACTGTTAAGAGCCGCCCAAATATCGTCACTCACGTATTCATTAATATATGATGTTTTGCTTACATGAAGTGATGAAGGTATTAGGAAAGACCAGCTTAATGAGCCCATTTTTCATCCATTACTAGGGTGGAAAGAAGCTGACTGTCGGCCAAAATGGGGACAGATATCTAGCCTGAGCACAGTAGTCGAAGCAAACCGGTTACAATGGAATTCCGCCTTACTGAAGAAATGGGAAAATAATGATGTAAAACACACATAATTACAATTGGTCCTTCCAGAATGCAGGGTTTCCGAAGTCTTGCAGGAACTGCACAACACTGCAGCCTATGGCCACTTTCGTGTTAATAAGGCCATCGACAGAATTCGACTGAGGTTCCACTAGTTTAATATTCGGTAGTATGTTGAGAAATGGTGCGGAATAAGGGATGCCTGCACCGCGAGGAAGGTATTAAGGAACAGGGGACAAGTTCACCAGCAGAAATACAGTCTTATAGAGAGTATGGAATAAGATATTTAATGTTCTTTACCTGTAACAGAGATGAGTAATCGGTATGTACCTGTGGGCCAAGATTACTTTACAAAAAGTCCTAAGGTACTTTACCAAACTAAGGAGTACATACTGCAGCCGATGCACTCGTAGAGTAGGTCTCCTCGAGTTTTGGACTTTGAATAAGGATGTTCTTAGAGTGAACTTTACCAGGTTAAATTTTCTGACCACTCCAGCAGGTAAAAATCTGCATTTCTTGGTACGAATACCACGTAGCGCTAGTCCATAGTTTTGGCGTCTGCGTGGGGAAGTCGGTAGCGTTGCCACTGCGACATCTGCCTTCTCTCTCACTCATATTCCATCTCTGTCAGACCAAACTCCACAACAGTAGAATGTGTTCAGAATGTCTGCTATACCCACGAAGCTGGGACAGACCAGATGGCGGACACTCGAGTGATCACCTCAAGCTTTATATGTCCGTTTACAAAAAGATTGCTGGTTCTGTAAAACGTTTGTATGAACTAAATAAAACTTTATTTATGTGTNTTATATGTCCGTTTACAAAAAGATTGCTGGTTCTGTAAAACGTTTGTATGAACTAAATAAAACTTTATTTATGTGTAAGTAACAGGAAACGTTGCAAATTACTAACAATTTCATAATAAAACAATAAACATAACGTTATAAAATACGCGATAACTGTGGAGTTAAGTTATGCATATACATTATCACACGCATTCTCTGAAGGCTGTGTGTGCAGTTCAGTGGGTTCGTGCACGGGTCTGCGTCAAATAATGTTAGGATTTATAGTTCAAATCTCTATCCATTACAGAAGCTTTAAATTTGATACATTATTATTGTTTATAACTTATATTATTAATATAAAACTTTTATTTACATAATAATTTTTCTAAAAGCAATAATACATAAGTAACATCACAGTTCAATCGACTATCTGTGGTTGTGTGATCATCAAAGCGATCGGTTTATAAAGTAGATAATTTGAGCTGTGTTGCGTGAGTAATGTTAATAGCAACACATACAAGTCTTAAGTTTATATTGTGATTGTTTTGCCTCCTTTTTCCGTCTAGGCGTAAAAGTTTGTTAAATTATGGAAAGCAGAAAAATTTCTTATTATACACATTAAAGATACATATGTAAATATAAGTGGTATAGGCGTGCCCGAATAGAGGGTGGGGGGAGGGGTGATATTGGGACATGGCCCTACTAACTAAAATGAAAATAAAATATTCATACCTCAAATTCGAAATTAAAATGACAATTTTTCTATATTTTAATATAAGAAATGTATGATCCCTCTTGAACATTAAGAATGTTTATAACATTTCGTGATTTCATATCGGTGCATTAGCCCATTGAATATAAATAGTATTTTAACTAAGAATTTGTAATATTACAGCTTTCGTATTTTGTCCACAAAAATAAATATGAAATCCCCCCTCCCTTTGCTAGCTAAATTACATTTCTGGCTTTGCACCTGTTTTTAAATAATTTTCTAATGTTTTAATGACTGGCGTAAATGTCCGTCGTACATACTAGTGAATACGGTACCTTGTTTTCCATACATAAGCAGTGCCATTACTCATATCATATTCCATACATAAATATTACTCGTACTTACAAAGCTCAATAAATGCAGACTTCCAGGGGAAAGAAACAATCTTCGTACTTTTGGATGAACCGCAAAGCGCCTTGGTATAACGGTAGGTTGCATTTCTACCCCTGGTCTCCTGCGAGTGGTTTTAGGTGCCATTTACCATTCTCTGTTATCACTTTAGGTAAAGTGTGGTAATGAACTGATGCAATCTTTCTTCTCTTCTACTATAAAAACTCGTATGCATTCTGTAGTTGCGATGGCTAGAACATAAGGTAGCAGAAATTGGGTATCGCGTAGTCCCGGCTTAAAGAAATCACGCCTCTCGTAGAATTAAGTACCAGAAACTTCACAAAATCCTTTTTAAATATCGGAAGTCATACTGTTTGGAAAATGTAATATATTACAAACTGCTATTACCTTACCAACATATTAAAATGAACACTGTTAACTGGTAGGGGATGATTGTACAGATGAGAAAATACCCACGATGAACGAATCGAAACTAAATGTGCCGTATTAAATAACACTCCTCGTTATGAGGATGATCTGAAATGTAATAAAATATACTTCGTTCGGATATTATAACCATTCTTACAAAATGAGTGGTCGTTAACGAAAAAAGTGTTTATTCTTTCAATGCAATATGGTGCCCAGAGAACATAACTACTTTGAGGAAAAGTAAATTATATTTTTGTAAATATGCCACAAAGTTAACGCACAAGGATGCACAAATGTCACAAATAATATAAATTGCTACATATTGTTTGTAAATTGTTATCACTATCGATTCGTTGTATAAAAGACAATAAATATTCCAGAATACATGAAATAATTTTGACACAATTAAGATATTTATAATTATTTTTCTGTTTTTCCTTGTAACAGCTATACACCATGGACACAGAATTTATTTGATTCGACAACATTTAAAAACACCTGCGCACTTTAATTCAGAGTAAGCTGCGAAGTCTGAAGAAAAGTTGGGTTTAAAATTTAAAATTTATGCTTTTAATTATGCGTTAAGACGTCTGCAGAAGAAACGAAAGTGTGTTACGTCATGTATTGGTTTCCAATGGCACTTTATCAGGTCGTGTGCCTTGTTGGGATTTCCTTAGATGTTGAAAGATATTTTATATCTTAAGTGAAACTTGTGAGGCGACGACCACTCATAAAACAGCAAACGGTGTTGTTGGCGGGGAATAGTTATTTACAATATTGTAAGTATAAACAGTTCTAAAACGTCGTGTGTGTTCACATAATAACAATTACATTTGTTCACACAAATAAGCTTCATTGATAGAAACTGTTGGCTTTGAAGTACGATCTTCTTAAATATGATTATTTTATACACTGAAGAGCCAAAAAAACTGGTATAGGCGTGTGTATGCAAATAACAGAGGTATGGAACCAATCAGAGTAACGCGATGCGGTCGACAGCTAGATCGGTTACTGCTGCTACAATGACAGGTTATCAAGATTTAAGTGAGTTTGAACGAGGTGTTATAGTCGGCGCACGAAAGATGGGACATAGCATCTCCGAGGTAGCGATAAAATTTGGATGTTCGCGTACGACCATTTCACGAGTGTACCGTGAATACCGGTAATCCGGTAAAACATCACATCTTCGACATCGCTGCGGCCGGAAAAATATCGTGAAATAACGGGCCAAACCACGACTGACGAGAATCATTACACGTAACAGACGTGCAACCCTTTCTCAAATTGTCGGAGATTGGATTTGTTGACTGCCCTGCAGGATTCATGGTGTGAATTACCTCCTGGATACCTTCAGACATAAGTCGAGTCCATGCCACGTCGTCTTGCGGCACTTCTACGTGCTCGGAGGGCCCTACACGATATTAGGCAGGTGTACCAGTTTTTTTGGCTCGTCAGTGTACAAAGTTAGGTTAGGAACAAAGGTAAACATAATAGGCTTGTAGCCTGTTTCCATTGGCTAGAATAATGAATTAAAACTAAATTGGAAACTGCTAATACAGCAGACGGGTTACCATATGACAGATAAGCGGCTATTGCATAATTGTTAATTTATATATTTTTTATTGTAAACTTAGTTTAACTATTAGCGATCGGCAAGGAGTCATTTCATTAGACCTATGTGTAGTGTAGAAATAGTTTTTTTTTGTAATGTTGTCTGAAACAGAATATTGGGACTCTCTTTGTTAAGTCTAGTTTTTATGTATTCGTTAGTGTTAACATAACTGATAATACCTCCAGTGTCAACGTCTTTTGCACTGTTATAAGTTCGAGGTTTCAATGTAGAATATACAATGGTGGGCTATGTAACACTTGAGTAACTGTAGAAACCCATAGCTGTGAGCTCTTCAGGCAATAACCACTAATGCACATCGTTATTGTAGACATGCATCTTACAGACCACGACAATTGTATTGTCACTAAAAAAAAACATCTGTTACTGTCCAGTATTATACGTGTTTATCAATGTCATTTTCCCCAAGTATGCATTAGGTTTTCTGCTTAATCAGATACACACACATGATAATAATAATTATATGTGATAGTGTGCGTGGTTTCAGTAATGGAAAGAATATTACTGTATAACGTATATAACAATCAGCTATTAAAGACTACCAGACCCCTTATCTCGAGAGGTGGGCTACGGAAGTTTTCCTAAACATGTGTAGCTGTAGTAAGGGAAAATCTTTACCCTCACCCGGTATGAACCTGTCAATTAATGATGAGTTAAGCACATCCATTATTATAATAAACTTTTAAATTTTCATATTTATATAAGACTTCCTTCTCCTGCATATACGCATATCTGGAGACATTCTGAAAACAGTAAAATTTGCTAAACAAACCAAACGTCAAATACAACCAACGTTCGTATGTCTCAAATTTACATGAAATAATTTAATGCAGCTTGGGTTTACACTGTATTTAATTACTGACGAAATCAATTTCTGAAATAACGATTTCGCTAAATCAAGATTTAAAAGAGAATATTAACTCAAATATAATAACTGGAAAAAAAAAAAAAATCAGAAATGTCTCATCCTTAAAACGTACGACCCTAGCAAGTATGTGCTGTATTCCTCTACAATATTTATTAGGCTTATATATTTAACTTTGTCGAGTTACTCAGCGGTAGATAATTAAGACTCAAAAGACTTTATCTCAAGTCAAACGCAGATATAATGTCTAGGTTGGTAAACAAATTAAAATATTAAGCTTGACTGTCGAAATTCTGTCAGTGAATAGCTGCACGACGGTGCAAACTATAAAACTTAACTTTTGAGTAGCGGAGTTCTCTAGGTGTCCCTTTTTCACACAGTTTCAACAAATTTGTCAGAGTTCATCTGGAAAAAGTTCTTACTTCTGGTATCTTCTTATTTTTTTAAAGAAAATAAAAATACATTAGCAAGATAATATTCGAAACAGCTTACTTATATCGTGTTTTTTTTTCTTCTTTTAGAATCCTATCGTCCTTGTTGCCACACAAAATCTCTCTTATTCTAACAAACTTCATTATGTCAACATTGCTAAATTACTGTTACTTTCATACGGCATTTAAATACAATAAACTTAACAACTATAATTTAGCATTGAAAGAAAAATTTGATTTAAAAAACTTTTTAAGCATTCCTAATAATGTAGATAAAATGAAATATGCGCTTAAATAAGCAGCTAATAATCTGATCGGAACTGCATTGTGAAAGTATTAAAACAAATATGTCCACTCTTTAAAACATCACAGACAGACGCTAAATTTTACTCCGCTATTTAGCAGCAGCTCTGAGTAAAATTTGAAAATTGTTTGTAATGTCACATACTAAATATTCAAATAATGATATTATTTAAAGTCATAATGATGATTTTAGCATGTAATTGTGGTCAACAATAATCAATGAATTATGAAAACACTTGTCCAGCATATAACTAATATTCATGACGAATAATAAGAAAACAACAGGGTATACTCCTGTGAGCGTTGAGGTGGCAACAATTAAAGTCAGCTGGGGTATTTGAATTTCCCGATGCGTCGCCTCCCGTGTTGTCTTTGTGCGCCCTTGGTCATCTCCGCTGGGCGTTGAACCGGTTACATCTTCATTAGGCGGGAAACGTCACTTCGACAGTTCGTCTAGCAGCTTTACATAGTCTCCTCATGGCGCTGCAAAATCGGGAGTTTCTTCTCTACCCAGCAACTGTCAACACTTTACAACCGTGCACATTGCGTGCAAATTTGTAGGCACTTAGGTGCACGGTAACCCGTGTCCGTAACTGAACGGCACTGAGTCGCAGCTGGTAGGTTCGTTGTCTTGCTGACATGTGTATTCGTGTTAAAGACCCGCTGCACACCAATCTAAAGTCCGGGTTTGTCTGCACGCCAAGTGACTTGACGGGACGTCAGTGCGCCAACACACTTACCGCCACTCACTTCACATCTCTTGCATCACTGACACTTTTGCCTAGTTTAAATCTGCCTGCCCTTTCTAGTGTCGTTTCAAAACACTTTACTTTTAAGACAAAAAAAATGAATTTGAAATCACATTCATCGATAGTATGACATATGGATATCAGATAATTAATGTACTTTAGTAGAACAAAATGTCATTCAGAAGACTCTGGCATACAAACACTTTAAAAATACACAACATAACCTCACGAAGAAAAAAAAATGGACACATATTTACATTTATACACCATACTAGAGTACGTCTAGAGAGATGGCGTTTAAAAGAAGAAATCAAACTAATAAAATTAGTTATTATGCAGATGACCTTACCGATCGGGATCACCGTAGATGTCTCGGTTTGTTCTCTTTCTAAGAAGTTTTATCTAATTGCGTATTTGATACTTGGTATGTGCTGATGATTTGTGAGAACAAAAATTATTGCATTTGTGTTTGCAGAACGACTGGTTCGCTGCTTCCACATCTACAGGAGGCCAGGTGGTCACTGTGATCGAGTGGCGGTCACTGTGATCGAGTATCTGAAATTTTGTTAGCTGGTATGAACATGTTTCACGCACCAGCAAGCACGTAAAGTAATTGACGCTCCAATTTAACAACCACCTTGGGAGGGCTCTTGTAGCCGACCAACAAAACTATCGGATGGGAATAAACTGTCATCAATGCACGGCTGCTCTGATGATTGGCAGTGATCCATCAGGATACTGATGATCCATCAGTATAGATACTACCAATTATGTAGTAGGGTTTAAGTTATAACTGGTTTAACGGTGTCCTATGTTCTTGTGAGTTCAAATACATTGCTAAGGTTGACCAATCACAGTAGACATAGCTCACGTGAATTTCTTTATACCAGCACTAAAGTAAGGGTAAAAGGAGTAGAGAGACTATCGTTTTGTGAGGTATTGAACTGGACACACACAAACAACGAGGATCATAGAAGACATATCATTGGTAAAAACCACTTTAGTTAACTAGATAATATCCTTTCCTAACTTATTGTACTGGGCAAACATGAAAATGCGACGTCAAAGCAATTCACTTGAAATGTCACTGAAATTTTAAACACGAGTATTGCTCAGTCAGTGAATATTCTGCACGCAGGTGTCATATATTGTGTAAACACGAACTCCTGGAAGCTGCCGGGCTAGATGGAAAACACGACTGTTTAATATGCAAACTAATCTGTGACATCAGCAGCTAAAAACACATCATAAATCCACGAACGATGTGATACAATTCTGTTGTATTTCGCAGTCCTATTTTTCCCCCGTGAAATGCGGCTGCAACGGTTAAGTAAAGCACGCCTTCATACAGTCACCGTCTTGTTAAACAAATAGTCTTGAGCAAAACATATAATCCAAATACATTTCTGTTCCGGAAATATTATAAGTAGGAAAAATTTATTTCATAAAATAGGTTTAAAAATCAAATTAAATTCTTAGTAGAACTGCAAGCGACTCGTTGTAATTATTGATTGGTCCTTGCACCAGGCCGTTGTCCGGCGATTGAGAAACACTCGTCAAGTATATTTGCAACCCTCACTTACACAAGCCTTCGTATGTACTCGCACGAATTGCATTAACAAATATTTCTACGTATTTTTTCCTTAAAAAGTTTTACATACTAGCTTTCCATCGAAAACAATACTGCCGCATATATTTTTTTAGTTAACGAGGAACTAGTGATCAGCTCATGTAGCTACCGAATTCCCTCAAGTTCTATAGTAAAAACTCTCTCGTTTATATTTTTCTGACCTCCAATTTTAAACCATGAAATGTAAATCGGAAGATTGCTTGCTAATTTGTTCATCTCTTTAAGGTTAAATAACCAATGTTTAGTCTTATACGATTAGATTTAATAAACTTCCATTTTTACAGCTTTTTTTTTTCAAGAAACGGAAATTACATGTTTTTTATTGGCTTCATCGTTTTCGTTGTACGTTCTCGTCCTTTTATTGCAAAAGAATACGTGAATCTGAACGAAATTTCTTAAATTTCTGCAAATAAGTATTTAATTGATTCCATTCCTTGTAAAATAGCGTCGTGTAGTGCTATGGAATATGATATTCATAAAATCGTTTTTGTCGTAACAAGAATTTAAAGCACGAAGACCACTAAAAGACAGAAAAATAAATGCATGTTATGTGTTCCTAATAGCAATTCTTTTTCATGGAATATCCCACCATATCATTTCGATTACAAATTTCTTAGGTATTTCATTCAATGAAATTGTTTGTCATGGCCACTTACTTTCAGGAAGTCTCAATCAGTGTGCGTCACGATACATGACTAATTTATTTACGTTAAAGTTGCTCATGTTGCCGTGACATTTGTTTGTACCTAAGATGAAACTGATTTTATCAGTTCAAAGATAAGCATTTATCTAGTTGACGGCAGTCGACTCTAACAACAGCATATATGTTTTACGTGATCAGCAAGTAGCAGCCATGACGGAACAAGTTTTTTAATTTGGTTGTCATCCACTAGTCACTGCTGAAAGCTCAAAGAATTGTTTTTAATAGTCTGGACCATTATTACTCTGTACCAGTGCTTACGTAATTAGTACCGGTTAGTTCATTTTAAGGTCGTGCTTTTTTACAAGAAATGTATGCCAAGCAATACGCACAAAACAATACAAACATTAAAATTATACTAAAATTACACTATCTTCAAATGTTAAAAATTTTTTGGATAAATTACCACGGGTTTAACCTGTCTGGTTGTATTTTAAATTAATCCAAAACAATAAACATTTAATACTGTTGTTAAAATTAAAATATTCTTTTCTTCATTGAATAATAACTTCACTAATGAATTTTTATAAATTATATATTGTTTTCGCAATCAAAATGTATTAATTAAAATGACAGCAGTGCTGTTGTAGCAACGGCTAGCAAGAAATAAAGAGTGTCCATAAATTCCCGTTACAATTAAAAACGCTTACCACAAACACACAAAAAGAGTTAGAAGATACGCAAAATGTTCTATAAGGTCCATATTTTCGGTCTATATGAGCTTTCATTTTGTTGCAGTTATTGATTGAAGCACGATGTATTCAGATGTGATGGTGTGACGGTTAAAACTTGGAAGTTGGCAAAATCGGTTAAATAACAATTTGCTAGCGCGAGCGTTAATTTTTTTTTTACTACGGAGAACAACATTTTACATTATGAAATTTTGTGTATGACGTAATTTTAATTTACGTAGTCAAGTGCAGTACCAGCCAGCTGTGATAGCGGCTATCAAGTGAACTAAGTGCTTTATTACTTATGCGTAGATACCTGAAGAATTCGCGAGTTCAATGACCTGCAGGCTAGACTCAACAGTCTTATGTACAAGTATGCCGATATGAACTGCATATTGGTTGTCTACTGTCACAGTGGAAGGCGACGATTGGGCCAGCGCTCCCCATGTGTGTGGACCAATGGCCAAAGTTTAATTAACACACGTGTTTCAAATTCTAGCCTGTCCCGTAATGAATCCGCGATTTTTTCTGGTCTCTACTTATGCGTAATAATAGTAATTTATTTCCAATTTGATTATGTGTTGAAATTACGACCGATGTTTTTATTTAAGGGTATAGTAATTGCTCGTACCGCTTCTCGAATTATTGGAATGTTACGATCCTCTCAACAGCCACCATTTGCGAAGTAAGTAGATGGTCAGTATTTATTGTGACAATAGTTTTTTATTTTTGTAAGTGTAAAAATATTTAAACTTGTGCTTTGCTTTCGTTGGGCGAATGAGGTTATATTTTAATAAAATATTTGTTGTTTCGCAGGCATTGTGCTGATTGAGTGTGCGAAGGCGAGTGCTGNATTTTAATACAATATTTGTTGTTTCGCAGGCATTGTGCTGATTGGGTGTGCGAAGGCGAGTGATAACGAACGTACCAATATTGGTTTCTAACAGGAAATTATGTTTATTATTGTAGTCATTATTCGAAAGTCACGTCATTAATATATCAACACTCTGTATGTAAATTCCTTCAGGTGTTTGTAACAATTGGTACTCTTCCAGTAGGAGGAGACAAGAGACAAGAATGACGGAGTCGGAGCTCACAGCCGCCGGCTGACGTCACAGGTGGCGGTCACGGCCGGTGGCCTCAGATGGACATATTGTATAAAAAAACTGTGTATTTCAATCACTTCGGAAATCAATTATTTCACTCAAAAATCAGTTTTTTCACCAAAAAATCCCAAAAAACTTAGAAATTCCCCAATGAAGTACTCAAATGTGCAAATAGCATTCGAATATCGATGCGAGAACCTAAACGTCCTCAAGGTCACCAGCTGCCAACATAGTGGTTGGAGTCATGAATGTAAATTTTTCCTCGATGTTTAAAATTATTTTTAGATTTTTAGCAGATATCTCAATTTTTTTATGTTTTGTATGCGTAGGGGGTGTTTCTTTTCAAGTGGGGAGAGAGCAGGGTAGGGTTATATAATCCTCGAATTTGATAAAAAAAAGTCTATATTTTTTGCAGTTTTCTTGATTTTCTGTGATTGGAGAGATGGGTTGAGGGATGGTGGTGTTGGAATGTATGATGTGGTGAGAGGTAGGGGAGAGTGAGGTAACGTTTTATGGTCCGTAATTTTTAGAATTAATTGTTCTCTTTTTTTCTTAGCTTTCTCTCCATTTTTTATGACAGATCGTGCGGTGAATTGCAAGAGGTGTTGTTCAGGGTGTTGGGTGGAGCGCAGAGGGATGAGAGAACTTTTATATGTTCGTCGATTTTGAGACTTCTTCGGTTATTTGCAATTTGTCTCGACTTTGCGTGACTAGGAGGGAGACAGCGATGGACACAGGGTGTTTTTTATGGTGAGCAGGGAGAGTGTGAGGTTATAATTATATGTTCTTAATTTTTTTAATTTTTTTCAATTTTTTTTGTATTTCTCATATTGATATGAAAAGTGTGTGGGACATAGATAAAGAGGGGGTGATGTGACCCTGGCAAGTGGTTGAGGTGTGTAGGACAGGTAGTGGTAGAGGAGGTGAGGACATGGTAAACGCAGGATAATGATCGGGGGATGGGGCCATGCCCACTTATCCACCCCGATCCTTTGGACCAGGCTCGGAGCCTCGAATCCACTTTTACTTTTTTTTTTCGTGGCCAGCCAAAAGCTAGCAATGCGGAAACTTTTTCTTTTCACCCACGCACCAATGCCCTTTTTAGGTAAAGCAAGGGTATACGTTTTTAATTAAGCTTTCATTGTGTTTTCTATCTTATAGCTTTCCTTTCTTTTTCTCTGTCGGGCCACGTATCATTAACTTTTTTTTATTACTTTACATACGACCCTTTGATTGATTATTATTGTATGTGATTACAAACTATATTAAATTTTACTGCCAAGCTGCTCAGAGGGTGAGTGTGACGCGGTTGATCCTGCCACCCTCACTGACCCTCCCAGCAACCTGGGGGTTATTCGCTGTATTCAAATGTATATTTTTCTGCTCTACTTTTCTAAACCATTGTATAGCAGCTCTACAATATATTATCTATATCCATCCCTTCGTTAGGTAGCAGCCGGTAGGATACCTTTGTTCTCATTTTTACCCCTCTTTCCATTTATACCTTCTTTCAATCTGGTTTCTCGTAATTTAATTATCCTGCTTCATTATCCATTGCCAAGTCCG
The DNA here is from genome assembly GCA_002778355.1 of Clitarchus hookeri. NCBI lineage: Eukaryota > Metazoa > Arthropoda > Insecta > Phasmatodea > Phasmatidae > Clitarchus > Clitarchus hookeri. The sequence continues at coordinate 26,332 of NQII01006957.1, read as the reverse complement.
TATTTTTCCAGTATATATTATCCTGGTTCCTTGCTTAGGTCATTGTTCCTCCGTTCTTCATTTTCTTTGTATGTTGCCAGATATAAATAATGTTCTCTAACTTCTTCAGAGTGTGGGACGAAGTCCCCAAACTCATCAGTTGTCTTTTGACCAATAAATTGAAATTTCTACCTATTTGCACTGTGATTACCCAGACTGTAAAGTGGGTCCACTCGAACAACAAAATTTATATAGCTCTTTAAATGTGTCATCTTTGGTTGAGCAGGTCCATTCCCAGAATCGAAGTTTCTGTATTGGTTTTCTTTGTAAGTATTAAGGTATGGTATCATTTTCAGGTAGACATTGCTTCCATTTCTTGTGGATTATTTTGTATCAACAGATCAAACTATTCTAATCTAATAGAGATTTATTTTCCATATAACTCCATTATTTTGGTCTTTCCATTGATGGACATTATATCATGTAAGTCACATCCATTTTCTTCTATGTTCAGTCTTCTACAGTATTCAATTCTCATGTCCTCAATCTAATAACAATATTGCATTAGATGTAGCATTGTGTCTTCTGTATTGCATATCGAACATACAAGGGAAACTACAAAATTAAATCTGTATAAATTTGCTTTGTAATTTCCATGTGCTGTTAAATTCTGTGACAGATGTTAATCAAACATTATCCATTTATTCACAATATTCTATACGTTGTTATCCCCTTCTCTGAAGCATCCCATCTCTTCTCCCAAAAGGCAAGCATCTCTTTTCTGACTTCATTCTTCCTCTCCGCAGATGCAGATCTTCCCTTAGATTGATTCATTAAAATTCCTCGTTCTATTACAAACAGATCGAGGGGGATTATTCCAGCTATAATTTGCAATGATTCAGCAGATGTTGTACTGTATGAATTTGTAATCGCAAGCAATGCAGCTCTCTGCATCTTCAGTAGAAGTCTCTGTGTATGCACTAATCTTGCTTTTTCATGCCACACTGCAGATCCGTAAGACTCTATTCCTAGGAAGACACCCTTGTACAACTTTATCATGGCTTTAAATCCATGTCCCCATAATGATGTTAACACTGTTTTCATCTTTGTGAAAAAAGTTACATATTGATCTATGAGGTACCTGATGTGGTCCTAGAAGAGTAACTTGCTATCCAATTCCACCCCAAGATACATAACTGTGCTCTTTATCTTCACTGGTCTTCCTTTAATTCTTACCATTGGCGATCTTTACAGTCTTCTCTTTAGTAGTATTGCACTGGTTTTCTCAACAGAGAATTCCAACTGGAGTATATTTCCCCATCTCTCGATCTGCTGCTGTGTTTCTTCTGTTTTGTATTTCAATTTAGCTCGACTCCATAATGAAATTATCACAAGAGCACCATTGATGTAAGCAAATATCTCTCTTTTTTTGTCAGCTGCGAATGCAGTAGTGAGTCAAAAATAACCTCCACAAAACATGTTCTAGGACCGATCCCTGGGGATGCCTTTAGACATTATTTTCAGTACACATTTGGTGTTTTACTTTGTACTGACTTATTTTGTTCGCAAAGCAATTCATTAATAACCCATAAATATTACTTGGGCACTCCTTCCTCAGCTGCCAAATCACTCCTGGTCACCATGCTTTATCAAAGGCTCCACTTATGTCAAGTAATACTCCCAAGACATGAGATTGTCAATAGGAGTTTACATTCCGAACCACGTAAAGCACAGCTCTTTGTGTGCCTCTACCTTCTGAAAACCATATTTTGCTTATGGTGTCCCTCAGTTGCTTCTAGAATCCCTAGTAATCGTTGGTTTACTAACTTTTCCAGAATTTTTCCAAGCACCAGCAATAATGTAAGAGGTCTGTATGATTTTGAGTTTTCTGAGTCATTATTTCTCCCTTTTATAGAAGATTTTGAGAATTCCATTTTTTTATTTATTTGGAGAGCATCCATTACGTAGACAATCATTCGTCAGTTCAAGTAGGTCCTTTAGTATCATCGGGTACACTCTCTTTGCTATTTCAGCCGCTATCCCATCATGTCCAGGTGCCTTCTTGTTTTTCAGCTCCTTCACTATTCTGCCAAGTAATTTTAAATCAAAATCTGTAGTTTCCTGAGCGTCTGGAAACTTTGTAATATTTCTCTCTTCATGCAGTGTAATTCTTCTTCACCTTCTTCGCTGTCCTCTGGCAGGTGAGCCTGAATATGATACTCTGCATTTTCCTGCTGACTGATCATCACTCTTCCCTGTATTCTTAGGTTCTACATGACCTGGTTACACTTAACTACATTTGCGAGAATTTTATACACTAAACCCCATGGGCCTGCATTCCCTTTATCGGTCATAAAACATCTCCAAGATTCGCTCTTCGTATCCTTCAGCAATCTTGCATATGTCCTCTTCTGATTTCTGTATTCATCAATTAGACTTAGGCATTGAGTTTCATCTATGGTTCTTTTGAAATTTCTTCTTATATTCCGCATTTTTCGTCTCATCTCTTCCAGTTATTTATCCTACCATCTGTTAAGTGGGACACCGGGTTTAGAAGTTCGTAGTGTTTTGTTACATGTGTCTTAGATAATTTTCTTTAACTCTAATTTTCTATGGTGCAGATCTTCCATGTTTTCCACTTGGTATGTCTGGAGGTTATTCAATATTACCTCATCGAGTCTCTTTCAATATGGACCCCTATGAATGTATCTTGCCCGTGGCACTTCGCAACCTTATTTGGGACTAGTTGAATAATTAATCTCGTACATAATAAATCGATGCTCAATTGTTGAGTCCTTAGTTACTGTCCAATTCGTAACCAATCTGGCTGATATTCTTGATGTCAGAGTCACACCCATGACAGATTCTGTATTGTGTGCAGGATAAACATACATGGGGAGGAATCCAGGTTAATTGGTGACATGAATCCCACTGACCATATTTGGTATTAACATCAACACTTTTTACAAAGAGTTCCCTACCCAGTACTCCAATCCATTCGTCCCACGTCTTAAAATGAGCTCGGAGATCATCCGAGTACTGAAAGTAGGAGCTGGCCAAATATATACTATTTGATCCAATTTTAAATGAACACACATGTAATTGTTGTTGGACAAATTATCTGTTGTCATTATGTTCCAATTATTTCTCATCCGGATAGCTGACGTTGATTTTATCACCATATTTGACAACCTTTCCTGGCAATCCAATCACTTCTCCACATAAACCATAAGGTTCGTGAATTAGTACGATGTCAGGATTTCTTTTATTAGCAAATATTATTACTTCAGAAGTTGCAACCGCAAATCTTTGCCGTTTAATATATCCAACACTAATTTTCTTTGGAGAAGTCATTGCACTCCATTGTCAGTATTTTCGAATTCCATTGAGAATGCTTACTTGTATTGTGGGCATTTCTTAGAATCAAATCAATGATTGTACTCCTTTTTGTCTCGAAGACAATTTGCACAACAGGGTTTTCTTTATTGCATTTACATTTGTTTTTATCTTTGTGTTTGTGCCCTTCCATTCCAGACGTCGAACATCTTTCCGATCTTTAACAATGTTTGCTCCGATGTCCATATTGTTGGCACTTATAGAACCTCATTGGAGCTAGAAAATCTCTGACTTTGCAGGCTCCATAACCATTATATATCGTTCTTTGGCTGATCAGTTAATTCCTGTATACAAAGGAACCTCTAAAACAATGTTGACATTCTCCTTGTTCCTTCTAGCCCACAGATGAACTGTCACCTTCTTTGTAAAAATATATTTCTTGATTCCTTTTTCTTATAAGTTTTGTTTCCAGATCCTTGCTATCAGTTTATCGTTGTCTTCTTTACTTAAGACACCATAAATTACTACTTTCAGCCTTTTTTCCTGGATTTCATCCAATCGAAGTCCCAGTGACTTCAGTATTTCACTTGTCATTATTTTATTGATTGTGGCTTCGTAAATTGCCTCTATGAGTACTCATCCACCTCTTACTTTCCCGAAATTCTTCACATTCCAGCCCTCCTTGATAAAGTTCACTATTTACTGGATATTATTTTCGTTGCTTCACTACTTTGCCCTTCTTTCTCGGGATATACCAGTATCACTTTCCTAGGAGGTTTTGCCTCCTGAGTTAACTTCCTCACTGCCTTTGTCGCTTGGGAGGAGGTTGGTTTTGGTTTATCCACTGGTTTGTCTGTTTTTTTTTTTTTTACATTATTGCTGTATTTCTCATACAAATTCCAATCCCTTCACATATCCTTGCAGGAAGGAATACTTTTGCAGTGACCTGTCGAGGTGAGACTTGAGAAGGTACACCTTCCGTAAGAGAAAATTAGCATTGTCTTTTTTACCTTTTTTTTTCCAAAGTGTTGTGGTCAAGTACTTTCACAAGGAAAGCATCAGTCTCTTTCTTGACTCTGTCCAATTTCTCCATCTTGTCGCCTGGACCTCCTCCAATGCCCATGCATTCGTCATCTTCTGAACCATCATGGTAATATTTATTGACAACATTCAGGATTTACTCTTCAGGTTGCCGATGGATAAGCGGATGGACCGCTTTCATCCACTCTAATGTGTTATCACAGGGTTTCTTTATTAGTGTCCAATTAGTATATCCATCCATCATTATACTCTGGGCATATATCCCATAAGATCTGGGTACCTTAGAAGCTAGTGTGGTTATCTCTTCAATTATTTCAGATTTGCTGAAATGCAATTTTATTCCATGATCCTCCTTGAAGGGAGACAATCACTCTGTTGCACTTATTGCCAGAATTCAATAACTATAAATGAACACTTTTCTGAAAACAACAAAGAAATAACAATACTGTTTTACTCCTGTATACCCAAGTGTGCTGTGGCAGTATGTTAATTGTCTACACTGNAGAAATAACAATACTGTTTTACTCCTGTATACCCAAGTGTGCTGTGGCAGTATGTTAATTGTCTACACTGCTTGCCAGTATTTCAAGGCCAGCAGCACCGCTTACTCGGCCAGCGAACCACCAGCGATGTTGTCATTAGTCCTCTGCTACATCGACTGCAGGTAGCTAACAGCTCACTTCCACTCCGATGCCTGTGTTACACTGACTGCATTATGCTGACAACACAAATCACTTACTTATAAATATATGCTCGTGGAACGATGTGTGCTTACCGCATGTGCGCTATAAACATCTGTCCTTTACGGCCACCAAGAGCCGACTCGACTTTTACTGCTCTGGGGATTAAGTTCGTTATTCTGCTAAGAGCCTCGAATCCTCTTGTTCCTCTCAGGACTTTTAGATTCTCGCATCCTGGGGCCTCGGATCCGATTTGCTGATTTGAGGACTTGATTGAGGCATTTTCCATTTTTTTGGAAAAGTATTTTTTTATTTTTTTTATTTTTTAAATAATTTTTGTTGTAATATGGGCCATTTTGTCGATAATATGGTCACCGGCCACTGGCCACGACCATCGCCTGTCTGTCATGGCTGGTGGCTCTGAGCTCCGACTCCTTCAATCATGTACCAGAAGGTACTAAATCTTACTACTTCTTCCCAGTAGTGATATTGGAATATGTCTGCCTCCTCAGAACCTTCCTATGAAGTTAAGACATATCGCACCATTATTGACGTCCATATAATTTACGCTATATATACATTATTACTTTATAAAAACAATAATAACAATTTTAGCATGCATTTATGTACATTATGAATATTTGTGTTACTAAACAGCAAAGGCGTCTGACGGATTTTCACAAATTTCCGTCATGTATTTAAAGTTTTAGTGTATAAAAACACGCCCCCTCTTATGCAGTCTACAATGCAGAATATTACAACTACTCTGCCTGCGCCGGCGATAATATGTAATGCGTCATGGAATATTCCTCGCAGCACAGTGCGAATGTTTCATTCTTTCATCAAGTAAGATAAAGAAGGTCTTTCTATGAAACATAATATTCAACACATTACATTATCGAAGCTGAGCTGCTTTGTCATCAATCCACATACCACATGTCATTTAGTTTATCGTCTGACAACTGTAGTAGGCATTGAAGAAAAAGCAAAATATTTTTTATTTCTCTTCTGAACTTACTACTCTTTATAACGTAATGGAGTCGAGTGGTATGAGAACAATTAATATTGAACATATTATTCATTTTACACTATCATGTTTAACTATTCTTACGAATAATTGCATATCCATTTCGCTTTGACGAGCTGCACATACTTAAAGTGTAGAGGAAATGACACACTTTTATACTACATACTGAAGATTGTTTTAGACAATTTCATGAATAGTCGGCGTTGCAGATGCGTTATTTCACTTCGCAAAAACATTTAAATTCTTTCTAACACAAATTCGCTGNCATGAATAGTCGGCGTTGCAGATGCGTTATTTCACTTCGCAAAAACATTTAAATTCTTTCTAACACAAATTCGCTGAGCTTAAAAATAATCCGCAAATATAAATTTAAATAAACAGATTTTCTATTTTGGTATCGTAGCAAAATCATTTGAGGCTACCAATAGAACCCAAATACGTAAAATTAATTATTTGCATAAGATTTTGTAATGTGTAGTCAGACTGTTTAATATATANCCAATAGAACCCAAATACGTAAAATTAATTATTTGCATAAGATTTTGTAATGTGTAGTCAGACTGTTTAATATATATTTTTCCCAGGGAGTGATTAAATGTACGGAGAGACCTGGATATATGCTTTTCAAAGTGAGATTATAAAATAAAATGTCCACCTTTCAGCTCTAGAGGTAGGAAAACATAATTTTATTTAAAAATATGGGGAGTTAATTTTAACTTGCTACACACATAAACAATTCTTAGCATTACACTTAGCCCTGCACACACCACAATAATCACCACAATCAGCACCACATGCACCACAATCAGCATTATAAGCACCACAATCAGCACAACCATATAATTACATAACTCAGATGCTTCGAGCAAACGCTATTTCATTTTAAATGATGCATCATTTCACATTAATTCTGTATTATTAATTTTCGAATTGATAGATTATATTTTTGTTTTAATATTCTTTCATATAAACCATTATCGATATCCTCTTCTGTTAAAACTGGTTATGTATTACTTAACTAGCTTACCCGGCCACGCGTTGCTGTGATAAAAAATTTTGGTTCTATTCATTTCTGTGAAATTAATTGGAAGAAGTATATGTATTTTCAAAACCTTTATTATTAAAGTACTTGTTTCTATACAATATTTTTAGTTTAACCATCTCCCGCGCATATGAATAAGTTGGATGTTTTTCTACTCTAGAACACGACACATACAATTGGCCGTGCGAAAAACATTCTGTTTCTAAATATATTTCGCACATTTGTAATTACTGCCCTTGAGCTTTATTTATTGTCATTGTAAACGCCAATCTGACTGGCAATTGTGTTCTTTTAGAGTGAAAGGGAATTCCTGATGGAATAAATGGAATTCTGGGAAGAAGCACATTTTCTCCTTTGAAAGCACCTTTCAAGATGGTAGCTTCTATATTATTGCCCATTATTTTTTTACTTCAATGCGTGTGCCGTTGCAAAGTTTTGGTTGATTGATGTTACGAAGTAAAATAACTGGCGCTCCTATTTTCAATTTTAATATATGTGGAGGCAATCCTGGAACATCAAGCGAATTTAGAAATTCTGTTCGATATTTTACCACTTCATTTCCGTGTAATGTTACATCCACAGATTTGTATGTGACATGTTCACTTGCGATTTTCTAAAGGATGCTGTCGTTTATTTCGTAAACATCTTTATTTTTTGCTGCAAGTATTGCTTGCTCGCTTATGCGATTGTGATCAACATAGTTCATTTCGATGTTTGGAAATATGTGATCTATCAGTTCACCTTTAGAGGTAACTACAGTACATAAATTTTGTGGAAATGTAATTTGTCCTGTAATGTTATCTGCAGGCAATGTTCAATTTCCAATTTCCAACAATTGGTGTGAAAATATTCCTCAAGATGGAGCGTTGTGCAATTGGATGCGCATATTTGTAGTTAGTTTAAATGTGACACCTGGCAAAGCTGAGGTTTGGACGTAGGTTTTGTAATCTTTTCTGTGGCGTGAGGCGCCAACACTTAATACTAGTCCTCAGCGATCGGGCGTAGGAATGCTTCGACACTGTTGTTTAATGGTCCAATTCACTAATGAATGAATACAGGATAATTCATATTTCACAAATCGAGGTTTTATTGTTGCATGAACATGTGAATTGATACATGAACCCTTGAGACAACTCCCTCCCTTTTCTACGTATGCTCCGTACAATTCGCGTCGTAAAAGGGGGGGGGGGGGGGATCTTCGTTGCACTTGTTGGATGATTCTAAAAGATCCTTCACACTGCGGGATAACTACTAAAGGTCCTTCACACTCGCTGGATGACTGTACTTATCTGGCTTGCTGTGCTGGTAGTTGTTCTTGCAGATGAGGTCCGGTGAGCTGGAACTGCTCTCGTCCTGTCACGGGCGCCTCGGTGACTCGTCTCGACGTCCCTCCTTCTCGGGTCGACGCAGGACTCTGCGTCTGATGGCGGCTGGCTGCCGTTCTCGTCTCCTGCGGAATCACTCCTCCCTCCCGGAATCTCGTCGGCCGACTGCCATGTTTCCTCGGACTCCTCCGGTTTTGTAGGCCCTCATTGCCATATTAAACTGCCCCGGTTTCTCCAGGTAGCCGCGGACCGCCCCCCTGGGTAATCAACCGCGGGCGTGTACTCCAGCTCCATACTTGGGTCCAGCGTCTGCTGTTTTGTTCTGGTTTACCAGTTTCAGCACTCCGTTCTGTCCGTGCGGAAATAATTGAAAGGGGCCTCTCGTTGCGTTCGTCCAAACGCTCTCTCGGTTTTTATTGTGGTCGAAAGCCTGGGACAAAGCACAGCCTGGCGAGGTCATAAATACGTCTCGCCGTTCCTGCCTGCTCGCGGAGTCTGGCGTCTGTCCTTCTATTCTAGCTGGAGGTTTGTTGTTTGTTCGGCGTTGTGGGAATACTTCGGGATCTCCCCCTGGCCGCTGCCCTCGTGTTCTTCCCGCTGTCACCTGATTCCACACCGTGACGCTATTCTCCCGCATGTCCGCCTTCCCATGCAAATGGTCGTCTTGTAGGGCCGATCTGGCGCCGTTCCCTTCGTCACGGCTGCCAGGCCCTAAATCCTGATTGATGTCGTTTGCCTGCGAGCTTCGTTAGAGCGTGGTACGGACGAATAAAATATCGGGACGCCGCAGGCGTCAAATGATTTAACATGTTGCCATAAAGGTAAAAATTTAAGGCACGCATATATTTCATCTGCCGGTGTACAGTGAGAAATCACAGGCAATGTTTGTCTGAAGTCTCCTGCAAGCAATACTAATTACAAATGAGCGAATACTTCCCCGCAAGTCTTGCAATGTTCTGTCGAGAGCCTCCAGAGATTTTTTGTGGGCCATTGTTCATTCATCCCATTCTATGATCTTGCAACTTCGCAACACTTTTCCCACTCCAGATGTTTTGGAAATGCTACATGTGGGATTTTCAGTTGCATGCAAGTTTAATGGCAGCTTTAAAGTTGAATGCGCGTTCTGCCTCCAAGTGGGAGTGTAGAAGCAATTCCGGAGGACACAAGTGCTAACGCAATTTCATTCTGCAATCGAACCGTCGCTAAAATGAGCGTAATGTGAAATGTTTTCCAGTACCTCCTGGTGCATCCAAGAAGAAGAGTCCTCCTCTTTGATTGTTCGCCGCATTCATTATTTGATCGTAAATTTTTTTTTCTTCGTTTGTGAGTTTAGGAATGTTTGATCGTACGTATGCCAGTAGATCGGCTGTGTTATAGCTCTGTTCACGAAGCTATTCCAACGTAGCAGAAGCAGAACAATTGGGTGATGGCATTCCCAATTGTGCAAGAAGCTTGTTCGCGATTTCTAAGCAGAGGCATTCAATCAGAATTAATGCTTGATTGTAAATATCTGGCGTGAAATACAGGTTCGGATCCATATTGATTTCTTTGAATCATAGCAATAAGTCTTCAGCCATTTGCGATTTGCACTTTTCCCGTAGTTTTGATGGTGATGAAAGTGAGCAAGTAGTTAGTATGATTGCCAATAGCAGACGTATTTGATGAGGATTCGATGTTGCTCACGCATCAGCTAGGCAATCTTCCCAGTGTTTATCGTCTTCCAGCAATCGAAGTTCTTTGCATGCGGCACTGTACGTGTCATGAGTAATTCCTCCGACAGTTCTTAAATGCGGGAATGAAGTCGGTTCTCGAACATTAACCGATAGAAGATGAAGATAAAAGCATTCAGCTTGATTGGGATGCACAGTGTAAATTGTCACTAATGTAGTTTCTTCGATGTCACCATTGTGACCGCTTACTCGTTTTCCTCGCTTTCTTCTTTGAAACTATTTTCTGGTTGCATTCCCCGTGTAATACGTAAGAACTTCTGCGTATAACAAATTTTTCGCAAAGTCATAATTTTGGCATAAGGAAAAAAAAGCTGTGAGGGTCGTTGCCTGTGGATTGATTGCTCTATCTCATATGTAAGCCTCTCTGAAATATATTCTTTGACCATTTTCTAAGTTAACCGCTAAATTAACTACTGCTGGATTTCGTTCGTGTATAGGAAAAGATAGAATTCTCCATACTGCTTCGTTGGTACTTATGTATCTTATAATTTGGTACTGAGTAATTTCATCTCTTGCTGTATTATCTTTTGACACCCCAAATACTGCCATGTCACTAACTTTATTTACATATTTGCAGATATATTTGATTGAATTTACCGAGTTGCAGTATTCGACATTTATGTGTGCTTGGTATGTTTTTGATAGCAGTGGGCAATACAGAACGACCCAACGGTTGTCTATTTCAATCTCGTTACCTCTCACAATGATGGTTGTTGTTCTCCCAATATTTTCTGGAGATCTTCTTTTGTAGAGTAGGTAGCCGTCATTGCCTACAACTGTGTTTGCTACTTATGCCTGATGATATCTTTTTGAACACTTACCATCTATCATGCACGGTGACGTAGGATTGATAGCACCGCAAGGTCAGTGAATCATGTTTTTAGTCACGATTTCGTGGAATCCTCTGTCAGTTTTGGCGTCGGGTATTTCAGCTGATATCACCTCGTCAATTTCGCTGGAATTGATTTTGGCATATAGCCAGATTCGGATATGGGCGTGTGGAATACTCTTTTCTTCCATTCTACGGAGTATATCCAGCAACGCACTTGGCCAAAAACTTCACGTTTAGTCATGAAATCCAGTAATGATTTCAATTTTTGTTCGAATACACGTGCTGTGACATCATGTCTATGTATTGGCGTTTGTCCAGGAAGCAAGTTGTTTTTTATTTCTTCCCATGATGGATTACACTTGAATGTAATAAATAAGTATGGCCGTCCATAGTTGCAAACCTACGCAATGACAACTTGCGTGTATTCTTGCATGTGCCTTGGGCTACCTGCGTATGTTGCCAGTAATATTGTGAGACGTCCAACGTTAGTCGTATTGCCATCATTATCCACTGCATCACGCATATGAATATATATTCTTCCGAACTATGATTTTGTTGATTTGATCGAATAAACAGAAGACGTTCTGATTCGATTTTCGCGTACATGTCAACAACGAAAGGATGAAACAATTGCCGGAATTGCAATATGCGGTTATCTTCATTTTCGCGAATCATCAAACGATACGAATAATAATTTATTACGCTGACTTTTTTGTTTATTTCCCCACCATTGACTGGATCTACCATTTTAATGTCGAAAATATATCCATCGTGCCCATCCAAGAAAATAAGTGGATATTGGAGAGGATCATAGCAACGACGAGTGTCGGATACTCGCTGCAATTGTTCATATATTCGGTGAAGAACAATATACCTGTTGTTTAATTCCTCTGCAACAATTAGAATAGCCACTTCGTCAATTGATGGTGCATTGAATCTTCGCTCATGTTGACTGGCAAGCGTTTTGTCACGTCGAATAAAAATTTTATGACTATCAGGCTGCATTCTGTCTAGTACTGTTTTGAACAATCTTAATAAGTTATTTTTACTATGGTGCATTTCTTACAATTGAGAAACAATTGACCTTTTTATGCCGGAAGCAATTGCGCAACGTGTATTCAATTCATCGTTCATGTCACCGATGAAGTATATTTGTAAGAACTTATTACTGCTGTCTGGAAATGGGAGCAAAGAGCCGGCTCAATGATATATTTGGCCTTGCACTTTGAACGTAGGCATGAAATTGGCTGTGATTAAGTTCGCTCCGAAGAACGTCATTTAGAAGCATAAGTTATATTTCCTAATGTTTGCAAGGAAATGCTTTGAATCGGTAGAAGATCCGGCAAGCAAGCTTTTCAATTATTCTGGTGGGTCGGCAAGTTTAGGCAGTTGAACTTTCCCGTTAGTGCAACACATGACTTTCGTTTCAGCATGGAATTCCAATCCTTTGCAATGAGGACATACTTCATCCACAGCGCCGATGACAACATGAGATTTTGTACTGTAATCTTCACTCGGGTCATACCGGAAAGCTAGGCGACTACAATAACGGTCTTCCCTCGATGATGTACCTTGGTGTCCTTCAGCTCTACTGATTGTTTCTTGATATCTTAATTCTTGACGACGTTCATCTGAAGCAGTGGCACGCGCTCGCCTTGCTCGCAAACGTTGATCAGACATTCTGGCTCCATGTTGCTCCAGCGATTCCTGCGCACGTCTCTCAGCCATTATGAGCCGAACTCGTTCGTTTGCTTTCAAACGCTGCTCCTCAGTTTGGCTCGCAACTTCACGTGCGTCGTCGTGCTGCAGCTCGGCGATGGCGACGTCCGATGTTTGGTCTTGCGCGTGGCATTCTGAAAACAATCGAAAAAAATATTGAGAACAACGAACCGAAATGTTCAAACAGACAGCTGTCAACAAAGGCGCTTCCTGACGCGAAAGCATGGTAAAAATAAGATTTTTTAGAGATTTTTGTACCTTTGCAGGTAATTATAATAAAAAAGGAAGGTGTACAAACACTCATGGCAACAAAAGGAAGGTTAATAAAAATACTGAATGAAAATTGGTTGATTTTTTCGTACGTTATACGCGTCCGAACAAACGGATACAACAATTTTATATATACAGATTTAAATTTCTTNAATTTTAAATATACAGATTTAAATTTCTTTATTTTGTTAAATTAGCGAGTATCAAAATTTTAATACTCGATTTTTAACAAAATAAAGTTGTTTGGGTGGTAAGACAGTCAGTTTTAGTTGTGTTTTGTTTGGTTTTTTTAAAAACAGCTGTCGTTGTTCTACCATGGTGGTTATCTGGTGTGTAGTTTTACAAGGTTTTGAACTTGTAGCATTATTAAAGTAATAATACGAAGAGATCGTGTTATTTATCAGTTTATGGGCCCAGTCGCATTTTAAGTCGTTTTTTTTTTTAAGTTTAACAACTTTAAATAACGATATTGGTAGGTTGATTGTGGATTATTCTAGAACTCATAGGAGATGGATTCAACAAAACACATTCACATGAAGCCGTTATAAACTGAAGAAGACTGGCCGATGTAGAAAATGAAAACTCGCGATGGGATTGACTACTACGAAGGAGCAGTGGATGCAATTGGAGTAAGATTAGTAAAACCAAATCCACTAAAAAATAATGCGACTAAAGAACTAAAGAAGGAATACAAGATCGAGAGTGATTTCTATCGGAAAGCGAATATTTACGGTAAGTCCATGATTACTGGCTCAGTTACAAGTGAGATGTATAAAAAATAATGGATAAAGAATCAGCACATGACGCTTGGGAAGCGTTAAAACAATTGTATGAAGCCACTTCGGAAGATCAGATATTTAAGATATGTACCGATATCTTCGCCTTCTGTTGGACATCAGGAGAATATGTCTCATCTCAAATCGCAAAACTGAGAAGTTTATGGGACGAGTTAAATAATCGACTTAAAGCTAAGGGTGAGAACCCGTTACTAGAACTAATTCCAGTATGTAAAGTTTTACAAATTCTACCTCATAAGTTTTAATAGTTCTGTTTAAGCTGGATGATACTTACCAAGGATGAAAAGAAAACATTCGAAGAACTAACCGCACAGCTGTGCATGTTTGAACGAAATTAGATAAAAACTACAGAAAGTGAGAAATTCAATCAAGAAGCTTAAGTTGTGAAAAATTTTAGTAACAAGAAAAAAGATAACCAAGTCAATTCATATAAGGTAAATAAAATAGGTGACACCTGTAACTATTGCGAGAAGGAAGGACACTGGGTACGTGATTGTAAGACATGGATCGCTGATGGACGACCTGCGAAGGAACGAGATCATGTGCAGAGTAATTCACTAGATACATGTGTAGCTCTATTTTCTATATGTAATGAAGTAACAATACCAGAATCAAAATCTACAGAGTGGTGGATCATTAAAGGTGCCACAAAGTTTGTAACAAACTGTCCAGATTTCTTCACCAACTTCAAGAAGTTTGGGATCACATGTAGCATAATGGCTGCTGGCAAAGAAATGCTTGAAGCCATCGGAAAAGGTACTGTTCAAGGGGTATCAACTCATAAAAATTGGTCAGAAAATGACGCTTAATGATGTGTGGTATTTTCCAAAGATTCCAAGATATCGGTTTTCTCTGTTGGCTACTCCAGACAGAGATCAAGATAGTCAAATTGGGTCAACTGCTACAAAATGCTGGTTAGACATTGCTGGAAAGAGGGCGCTGTATGGAGATCATGAAGTAAAAGTATCGCTGTACAAAGCAGCTATTCAGTCTGTCTTTCCTATAGAAAAAACGAAAGTGAATGTCACCGTTGCAGAAAGTTCAACGCTGCAGCTGTACCGTGAAATATAGGGTCACTAAGACAATAATCACGCTAAGAAAAAACTTGAAAGAGAGCTGAATATCAAGATCAAAATAGATAACGACNAACGAGATCTGTGAGACCTGAATCTATGGTAAGGCACATCGCTTGCAGTTCGGAACCAAGACGAAGGCAAGTAAATCAGGAAAAGTGATGTCGACGGATGTATGCAGACCATTCAGTGAGTCTTTTAAGAAGAGGCACTACTTAGTTGTATTCACAGACAGTTATACAAAATTTAGGTACAGTTTTACTATCAAAGAGAAGTCAAATGTCAAAGATGTGTTAAAACAAATGATAGCAAACAGCGAAAACTCAAGGACATTAAATTAAGGAATTCTTAAGATATAGTGGAGGCGAATTTGATAACACAGAAGTTAGGAAAATTCTGCGAGATAGCGGTATAACACAAAGACTGACAGTACCATATGCACCAGAGCAAAATTGCGGCCGTGAACGTTAAAATCGAACGCTATTTAAAATTGCACGATCATTGCAGTACTGAAATTCCGATGTTAAGTTCCCTGTAGCAATTTGTGCAGAATTAATAAGCTCTGCAGTATATGTTTTGAAATGAATCGGGAAATAATCAATAGAATATGCGAGTCCGTTTGAGTTGTGGATGGGTAAGAAGCCCAGAAAAAAATACCTGCGGATACTAGAATCGACATGCTATGTGCACATCCAATAGAAAAACGGAGACAGATGGATGAGAAAGCCATAAAAGGATATCTCGTTTGATATGACATATATTATTTTTATAATATGTAAATCCCTGTAAGTAGAGCGGGGTAAATTTCTTCACTAAAATTATTTTAATTCTTCAAGAAAATTAATTTGTTTTAAATCTTTGTTATAAAATATAACAAATTGCAATTCTAATGTGCCTGCTTCTGACTGAGCCACGAAATGACACAACCTGCATACTTATCTACGACTCCTGAAGTCGACCGACCAGTCTTCATGCATCCACCATAATCCGCGTCACTGAAACTCTCGAGAATGTCTTTACTGGAATTGCGATCATAGCCCATTCCTGGACCAGTTGTGCCTGCGATATATCGAAATACCCGTTTTATTCGTGTAATATTTTCTGCGGTTTGATTTTCTAACGATCTTGATAGATATCCTATGTATAAGCTAGGTATGGTCTTGTACCAAGCATGAGGAACATTGAGGTTCCCACAGCTTGTCTATATGGGAAGTTAGGCATCTTATCATCTTCCCCTGCTTCTGAACTATCTGAAGCTTTCAGCATAGATGTTGACATTGACTTACATTCTGAAAAGTTAAAATGTGCTAGAAATTTATTTGCATAAGATTTCTGACATATCTTAATATTCCCAATTTTTTCGTCAATTTGAATTCCAAGAAAATACTCTGCTTTCTTTTAAACTACTTTGAATTCCGATTTCAACTCTTCAAAAAAGTTGTCAGTCTTGAATATCAGTTGCTGCAGCTAACCCGTCATCTACATTCTATGCCAGAATAAGTTTCTTACCATTTTTCTCTCTAGTATGCATACATGGAGCTGCTTCACTGATTTTAAATCCAAGTTCTACAAGGAACCTTCCAAACCGTTCGTTCCAGCACCTCGGTGCCTTATTAAGTCTGTAAAAGCTCCTTTTGAGTTTACAAACTTGATTTGTCCCATCATTGTATCCTTCAGGCCGCTTCATATATATAGTTTATTTAAGTTTTCCATATAGGAATGCCGTTGATACGTCAAACTGCGCTAGATGCGTCTGCTTATCTGCAATGTGTTGCCTTTAATGCTCAGTATGTTCCACGGAATTAATTTTTTCATCAGTCCCACATACCACCTCATTCTTGTGTACCAACTTTGAGGCAGTTGCGTATGTTTGTTGTTGAGTGTTCTCAAATACATTTCCAGCATTTGCATTCGTGCCACGTATTTTTCTCCTCTTGTTTTACTTTTGCAGACACCTGAGTAAATTGAAAATTTTTTTATTCAATTTGTGGATATATTTAGTTATACAGATGCCATTACACCTGGAATAAAATTAAAATAACTGGTTTCATTCCAAGGGAGTATCACGTGTACCGCACAGATGTAGTGAATTATGTGGATTCAGTGCTGATTTACACGCCTAACAAGGTTTATCTGATTTAGTAGCCTATAGACATTGTAGCTTTTGTAAACGATGTGCTGCAATTAAAGCATAAAAGCATTCTATATAAAGATTACAGCGAACTCGGTGATAATTATTCTATTTCTGAAAATATCGAACATAAAGTGGCATGACCCATAAAACAAATTCTCGTACCATCTATAGAAACCAGAAACGATACATAAACGCGGACATTAAACATTCACTAGAAAAATGAAATATTAAATACGCTTGATCCAATGAACTTTTCTTAACAATTTTGTCATCCTTTTTTCGTGCAAAAGTTACAAACTTCGAAACACCTTTCACAGTTACAAAGAAGGCGTTTGTATTTTAATGTAACTTATATTTGCCTTAAGTGATGTAAATAAGTCTTTGGAGCTAGTTGTGAGACACTGGCCTTCGAAAGATACTGTTTTTCAAAAACCCTCCGTAATTCGAGTTATCCTATGCAAATTCTTCGCCTTCCCGCTGAAATCGATAGTTCTTGATTCAAAGATGTTTCTGATGAGTCTCTCTTTGCCTTAAAAATAAGATTAAATAGTTTTTGAATATTTTTAACAATTGAACAAAAATAAGTGTATTTTATTCTACGAAAATAATTTACATTTTACCTTTTGTTTGAATCACAAAATAACTTAAGTAAACATTTTGTTTATCCATTTGCGAAAAGCATAACAACCAGTGACAATCTCTCATCGCTGATGAAGGAGAAACTTGCAGTCAATATGGCCTCATTCAATTAATTTGTTCNACAACCAGTGACAATCTCTCATCGCTGATGAAGGAGAAACTTGCAGTCAATATGGCCTCATTCAATTAATTTGTTCTTGAGATACGTTTGCCAACTCTGAAGACATTGTTCTAATGGCAAATAGATTAATTGGATTAAAACAATAGCTGCGGTCATACTTTAAATAAAACTATACCTATACGTCTACTTTTTTNCAAATAGATTAATTGGATTAAAACAATAGCTGCGGTCATACTTTAAATAAAACTATACCTATACGTCTACTTTTTTTACCTCTGTTACGTTTTCATCTATTTACTAATTTTACACTCCTAACAATAAATAGCGTCATAAAACCAAACCAGTTTTAAAGGAAACTGCAAAGATTAGTAAGATGAGAATCATTAGTGGATGAATTATAGCTGTGGGTTGTTCACCATATCGTAGTTCGTCCTCGTAATGTTCAGGGTAAAACAATTGCCAGTATGTTGTCAAATAATATTAAGTAATAAAATGTATAAGCGAAAGGTCACAAACACGGCTGTAATTACTTCGGTAAACGTATGCCAAATGCTTTTTCATTTGGTATAGACGTTCACGGCAAACTGAGCACTTTGGAAAGCCCTGCTTCAGATCTGCATGCATGTATGCACATTGTGTATTCTTCGCCATATGTAAAATTAATATTGTCAAGTGCATCATCACTTATTCATGCGTTGGTCAAGTGGAACTGTAAGATTGTTACAAAATAATAAATTTTACAAATACGTTTTTTCTTACATTTAAATGCATTATAACACAAAACAAAGAGGTATGATTTCAGTATTCAAAAATGCACATTTCATTCAACGTTAATACACGAGTCATTGCCAACTTTACTAGGCACGCGCTAGTCAATGTTCCCGTTGAAATGTATGCAGGTAGAAACAATTACATTATTATAAGGTTGATTTCAAAAGAGCTCAGTTCACCGTGAACATATACATGTCCAAACGGGTTTAGAGATTATACGCTCTTTAAGTACATGTACAGGAAATTCAAAAACTTTTTCACTGAGGAACAAACCATTTTGGAATTTGGTATGAATTTCGCTCTTTAGGAAAATAAACGATAAGAACACTCGAAGACTACAAAGTCATAATGTTTCGTTATCACCCAAGATATATCTCCATTTGATAAAATATTTAAGAAGATTTTTTTTAAAAAAAATATAGTTTAAGTACGCGAAATATTTTAAGAGTTAAAAAAAACGTGTCTATGATGTATACCGATTGTAGAAAATCGTAAAATATAAGGTAGCATATGAACATTAATTTGAGGAGTGCGATAAACTTCAACATTATATCCACATATTATTTAATTCACTGTTCGTTAATTATAAAAAAACACACACAGGCGCACTACAAATACGCAAATGTTGTGTTATTCCGTGTATTATGTGGTCATTGGTTCTAAAGCATGACACTTTTCATTTAGGTACTACTTTACAAGTAAAACACTTAAACAAAATATTTATTATGGTTGACTAATCTTTTAAAATCCAAATCATTATTATATTTTCTACACGTTTTTGGCAAGACATTGTTTTCGTTAAGTAAATATGAAAAAAAATATTTGGAGAAGGAATTAATTATGCTCATTTACTGACTATTTTGATTTACTTCAAAACATATAGGAGTATTTACTGGCGATATTTTGTAAAGATATTTTTAGCAAAGGGAAAATTCAAGTAGGAGTGGGAGAGTGTAAGTCATTTTAATATGTACTATGAAGTTATTGGTAGATTACATATTTAAAATACAAAGTAACCTAAAAAATTTTCTATTTAGGGCCTACATAGTAAAAATCATATTTAAGCTTGGTTTTTGTGATATAAAACAAATACTATGACACTAATTTAACTTACCGTTTTTCTTTAGTGCCATATACATTATAAGGAATACGGTTAAAATTTTGCATACACACGTCTGAAAATCTCTGAAAGTAAACAGAGTTCCGTAAATGTTAATTCGCACCCTCACCATCGCTTTGAAAAATTTTATTAATTTTCGGGCAGGGCTCATTTTGATCTTAAATAAGAAATATCGTCATATTTATCACAATGGAATTATGAGAGATCCGAACTAACGGAAATGTTAATCAAAAAATTATCTGTTGCATACAAAAGACCGTATGTTGCTTCTGAGAAAAAATACTTTTATGTAATACAACGAAGTCTCACTAATTCAAGTCTCGGTAATCCAAAAAGACTGATAATCCGAACAAGAATTTGCGAGAAAAATTATACTTGAAAATAAAAAATTAACAGCAAATTATTTTTGCATTCCTAAAATACACTACGAGAAAGCTACATATTTCAAGTTTGGCAGCGTTTATTCAAACTTTAAGAATGACTTTCCCTGTGCATGCTGATTTCCACAGAAGATTTTTTTGCACGGTCAATATTTTACTACAGGCCTTTTAATAATATAGAACAGGAATAATTCCAAATTAAACACACACACGCAAACACATATATGAGTAGAATTAAAAAGGGAAGTAGAGCGCAAGGGCGTGGGGCGCCCGAGCACCAAAACTGTGTATGCTGTGTCATTTCGGTCGTCCGACGGCAATTTCATCGTAAAAGTTACCCTTTTCCCCTCAAATTCGACTATTTTCCCTCCAAATTTACCTTTCCTCCCTCAACATTTCTCTTATTTTCCTCGAAAATGCAGAAGCCTCCATGTGCAAAAAGAAGCCCCTCAAAAGGCCAACAAGCTCATTTGATCCAATTCGGGGGGCTTCTTTTCAAGGGCAGAGCAGTGGCGGCCATATTGGTTTTATAGGCATAGGGTGGATACACAGGGTCCAAGATCCTGAGTCAGAGCTACGCGTCTACCATCTGGGTTCTGCCAACCATCTTAGTTTCTTTATTAGATTCAGATGGCCTTGACCCGCGACCTTGACCCGGTGTCCATGACCTTATACCGAAAAAATTCGAGAAATTCTAAAAATCTTTAAAAAATGTTTGAGAGTTACCAAAAAATTTTATAAGTTTATTTAAAAAGTTGAATAGACTATATTTTAAAATTTATTTAAAATACTTATACATTTTTTTAAATTCGAACGTTTGGGTTCTGAGGGGACGGGCGACTAGAGGTGACCAGCCAACTTGTTATAACATCGCCCAGCCACCATATTAGATCCAAGTGGTTTTGATGTAAACCCATGACATTAACCTTGACCCCGTCCCCATGACCAAAATCTCAAAAAATCAAAAATTATTTTAAAAAAATATTAAAATAAAAATAATTTTGCAAAATGTATTATTAAAAACTTTATTTAAAAAAGAATTACATTTCTGGAGGTTTTCCCAGCACTACATCTAGCAGACGACTGACCCTCTTCCAATCAATCACATTGTCTTAACATTCCCCTTCCCCTTTTCTGCTTAACACATTTCGTCGTATGCAGCCATCTGGTTTTTCGTTTGTCATTTGTTTTCATTATCAATACCTAGGTGGCGCTAGTGTATACATTATCAATTTACTAACCAGGCGAGTTGGCGATTTAACCACCAGTTGGCAGCCATATTTCTTATGTTTTTAACATATGGTTGGTTCTCTTGGTGGCCTGTATATTGGATTCTATTTTCAATAAATATATAGCGTTAATTTCTCGATTGTGCTGCCTGCTATCAGCCTATACCAAATGGTGACAAAGACTATTCTTTCAAAGTAAGTTAATTCTCACATTTAATTTTTGTTTTATTTTTCAATATAAATATTTTTATTTAAAATATATTTTATTTACAGCAGTTTTTTTCCAATAATTAAAAACAAAATATCTTTCAAAATTTATTTCATTTTGTAATGTACAAAATGAGAAAACACATACATAGGTTTATTCATTTCAATCTTCTGGGTTCACCGCTCGATGTCCGTATCGTCGACCTAGGAATTGTAGCGGGCTGGGCGAACCATGGATGGGAGCATTATTCAGATGCTGGAGAAAGTAGGTCCTCGGTGCATAGTTGCGTATACGTCGCACACGAAAGAGTTCGGGGGTCCTATTCGCTTTGAACCGTTTCTCGAAGACGCTTTTCTGTTTGGAGATGTGCACCAAGTCTCCAACTTTGGCTTTAGGCTTGCGTGGGGCCCTCTTTTCACGTCAGTCTACAATGTTCGATGCAAGGTGTCGTCGTTCACATCTTCGGGCTTCATGCGTTTGGTAGAATTAACAGATGAATTGTGCTCGATGACGAGTTTTGGGGGTAAATTAAACCACTTGCATTTGCCGTTAGCAAAAAAATGCCTCTACATCATGGTCTTCAGAGTCCTGTTGAACCTCGCGACGTAAGAAGCTCTGAGATAGCTGTATGTGGAATAATGTTTTATGTTATGTTTCTTGATAAATGCATTGAACTATGCGTTCTAGATTTCCTTGCCATTGTCGGTTTGTAGATTCAACGGGATGCGTCCTTCGCGTAATACATCCGCATTTGCCTCTGCGACATCTCGTGCATTCTTTGACTTGACTGGCCGGGCCCAAGTGAATTTGCTATATGCATCGGTGACAGTAAACATGTATTTGAAGCCCTTGTTGACACGACTTTGCGACGACGGTAGTTGCGTCTCGCGGATGCAGCAGTTCATTGACAAGTCCCAATCGACTCATTGTATGTAGCTTCCCTCCTTTAGTTTTTAGACGTTTTAAATTATCTCATTAGTGTAGGAGTAATTTCCAACCCTTGTCGAAGCGAGCAGTAGCTGCAGCCTATCTACCAGTTCGTTTGGGTTGTCCCAAAACACATAGTCGATGTTCCTGTCGTCGTCTTTATTCTTTAAACCTTCACAACTTTTCAGAGCAAGGCCGCTGAAGAGGTCTGCGAGAAATGTCATTTTTTTTGTGATATTCGTCCTTATATGCACCTGTCTCTGGATCGATACTTGGTAAAGTGCATATGTGAGTTCTACAATGTCTTGTATTCCAGCAGGTCAGATCTGCAAACTCCCTGGGCTCCTTTAGAAATAGAAGTTTGTAGAGTCCAGGGGATTCAGGTGTCTTGTAATCGCCAACATGGATTATCCCACCTGGTAGAAACTCTAGTTCATCAGCATACAGGAACAATTTATCATTATGCCTGCATAGGCCGTATGTCGTATCAATATTACGAGATGTTTACGATCGTAGGTACCGATAAACAAGAGCATTGGCTTTGAAGACTCTCTTCCATACTTTTTCCTTGTGTGGCAAATCCGCATCCCTTCCATCTCCTCGATCTGTCTGTAAGTCATGTTTGCGCTTCTTTCTAGGCTCAGCAGTATTGCCGATTTCGGTCTTCATGACTATGGGTGCTCCATCTCTCTCCCTAAGTACACCTAGACGACGAGTAATGGGCTTATCATTTCTTCATTTGTAAGGCCACGCGAAAATCTAGCTCTCTTGTCGAGCAAATACTTGGAGCCAACTGACTGTACAGTCCGATGCAGGTCTCTAGCAATGTCTGACATCGTACTGAATAAAAAAAGTTACTGTTTCTCTCTTTTATAGGTTTAATTATGGGTCTCCGCAAAAATACTTTCGACGTTGCCCAGGCGTTTCCTGTAGACATCTTATATGTACTTGCTGTAATTTTGAATATCTGTTTTCGTCGCTAGACGGGAAATCGAGGTAATGATTGTTTGTGTCATATATATAATTGTGGTTGATAAATTTCTCTTCATTTTGCGCAGATGCCACATTCAATCTTTTGGTAAACATTTGTTATGTGTTTGCCCATGGCCACTATATCTAGGACGATCTCCGTCTTCACATGCTCCATCTTCACCCCAAGCTCAGACAGGTAGTTCTGAAATAATACAGTTTGTTCGGTCATCATACGGCTTATTTCCGAAATGACACTATTATTAGTTTCAAGGACGAAATGTTCAGTAGCAACATCCTAAGATCGTTTAGGTTCACCATCATTTTGAATTATTCTTCTACCAGCATCGCAAGTTCCATCGTTTCTTGGTAAGAGACAACCTCCATTTTCATCTTTGTCAAGACGTAGCTTGAGGCTACTTTGTCCAAATTTCGATATTCTGTAACTCAATCTTAACAGTAAGCGATGAACTAATCAAATTTCCTTCGGTACTGCCCACTATATAGGGACAAGTCCTTAACCATCGCCAAAAATCCGTATTTCTCAATCCCTACAAGCCACACAGATTTTTAAAATCAGATAATATAATTTCCATATTGACATCATTGTCGTAAACATGGCGCAAATTTATATCGTCCACGTGGAACACCACCGCCATGTTTGCATTGTCACGGAGCAGCTGTTTGGGTATGCCTGAATAAGTCTGGCCGAGGTACACGCAGTCCACCTTCGCATGCCATCCCACACTAATGTACTCCTGGATGCACTTTGGTTTTTCTCAGGAAATATCAACGAAGACAAATATCGAGTTTGGCAATTCCTAACTCGGTGGCATGGCGGATTCGTTTTCACTCCAAGGGAATTAAACCACACCACCCACAGCTTACAGTATAGTACTCGTGCCAGTCGCTGGAATTTTCTTGCTGGAGCCATTTAGAATTTAAAAAAAACGTTATCGAACCGAATGCCATTCTTTTCTTCTAGCAGGCTCAATAGAATCCATGTTTTCTTAAAATTGTATGGTCCCGCGATGATGCGCCTTGCTGTATTCAGAAACAGGCTTCCATGTCGTGATTCGTGAGAAATATCTTCATCTTCAGCATTACTATATATGGGTAGAGAAACGTCTTGATTGATAATATGTTGCATACAGTACTAACTGCGATGCATGCGGTGATTACTGCTGTACAGATTGCAGTTGCCGAGAACCAGTGCTAAAAGTTTTGAAATGTCTGTTCAAAATATCACTCCAAGTAAACTGCCTCTGGCAGAGTTTGCACTCACTAAAATATCATACTTAAAGTTTTAATTCTGCTGGTCGTTATTTCATGCTGAGGTACACTGCCCAATGCTGTAAATACTTTACCGCAGAGCGACAAAGCAGGCGTGGCATAAGGACATTATACCTGTACTCTTNCTTTACCGCAGAGCGACAAAGCAGGCGTGGCATAAGGACATTATACCTGTACTCTTCCAAGTCTAGGATGAAACTGAAAAAAAAAAAGTATAAAAGGAGCGGATTTATAATTTTATCGCTTAGTTCACTGCGATGACTCTAAGAGGTAGGACCGTTGCTAAAAGTGGGATCATCGATGCGCTGATGAACAGTTTACCATTCGAGCAGCACATTCCCGGATACAAGTTTCCGGGCCGGGAACGAAGGTAGCTGAAAGTATGTCACGCGGTGATNAATTCGAGCAGCACATTCCCGGATACAAGTTTCCGGGCCGGGAACGAAGGTAGCTGAAAGTATGTCACGCGGTGATACAAGCATCAATACACTGGACGAGGTGTGCAAGCAGCACGATTTTAGCAACTCGAGCCCAAGAAGGCAAGATACTAGCACAAAAGGCCGATGAGATAAGAAAATCATCAGACACCAGACTAGGAAAAAAATAGCCGCGTGGGGCGTATCCAAGGTGATGAAGTCCACAGTGAAGATGGGAATGGGTTTTAAGAGAAAGAAAAAAGCACAGGTTTAAATGGAAACAGGTACAAAGAGCAAGAGAAAGGCATTAGTGAAACAAAACATCTCGACAAAGAGAAGAAAATCATGCCACTTCAAGAAAACATCTACTGGTGGATTTTCCATTCCTTTTACCCGCACTCGTGTCCCTTGGGGTCTAGTCGTAGACACAAATGGTATCGTCCGAGCTGTCAACACTACGTCTAACGAACAGGAGCAGTTGTCCGAGTACTAAAGACCCAATGCGAATGTGGAAGCTATCACCATGGGTATAAAAATGGNAACGAACAGGAGCAGTTGTCCGAGTACTAAAGACCCAATGCGAATGTGGAAGCTATCACCATGGGTATAAAAATGGTCGAGGTCTCTACCTGAGGCCATACCCAGTAGGAGGCGGAAGTATGCAAAATCGACGCAGCAATAACTGTCATTAATGAAATCTCTACCCAAACGACTGTTCATAAACGTAAATTTGGAACTGTTTGCGCGCAAATTGAAGATACAGCATTTCATGGGAGTGTTCACGCGAGATGATTTNTAAACGTAAATTTGGAACTGTTTGCGCGCAAATTGAAGATACAGCATTTCATGGGAGTGTTCACGCGAGATGATTTGCTACCTAAACACAAGAGAGACGAATTTGCCATAATTCATCTGGACATGGCAGCAGGGCCCACTATGTACTGGGTAGTTTATGTAAAAAGGGGCAAATGTGCATANCCATAATTCATCTGGACATGGCAGCAGGGCCCACTATGTACTGGGTAGTTTATGTAAAAAGGGGCAAATGTGCATAAAATTTTGACAGTTTTGGGAATTTGTGTCCTCCACCCGAACAGCATCGGTACACGAAAGTAACGAAGTTGACATTCAACCACGAGATAGAGCAGATGCCTAACATGTGAAACTGTGGACGTTTGTGACTTCGCTTCCTGGTTCGTTCGGACAAGTAATTGTAAAAAATGGCTACACATCGACAGGAAACCAACAATCATTTCGATAATGCTTACATTGAC
>NQII01006956.1:81020-105518 GCA_002778355.1 Clitarchus hookeri | reverse complement strand
GTATTTTTAGTCAAATCCTATCGGTACAATAATGCTGGTGTCAGAAAGGACCTAATGGACGTAGCTTTAATTATTCTACTAAAATATTGCATAAATTAACGGGTATTATTTTTCGTCTTCTGGTAGACTCCTGAATTGTAAAACAATGTTATTTCCTACAAATTTTGCTTAATATTTGCGAGATTCACAGCACCTAATAGTATTAAAGCGAGTCCTACACAAAGCGCAGTTTATTAACAGCTGTCTTGCCCATACTTTTCTAGCGTTTCTATTTTTGTATAGCTACATACGTGTTCAGGACCCTCTCGCGATTGTATGTTCGTTCATGTAAAATTTAAGGAATTTATACAAGGTAATTTTGTTACAAATTAAAAACATAATACTGGCATGAATAATATAAAATTCTTCGTTAAATCCAAACGGTTACAATAAAAAAAACGAACACATCTTTTAAACGAATGTGTCCATGCGGTACTTTATTAAGTTGTCAATAACTGGTGGCGAGTTCTACTTGCAGAACTAATGACAGCACCGCCCCGGGACGTGTGAGCTACAGAATGTGTTACCTTGGCTAAAGTACTGTTCGTCCCTCTCTGTGTTTCTTCAAATAGAAGGTGGCAGTGTGGCTAATGACGAACCCGAGAGAGACAACGTTACCTCCCTACGCCGGGAACTGGTTCTCCAGACATATCGTGCCATGTGGTTGATGTTACAGGGCAGCAAATTGCGATATTGATAGTCACACCACCGCTCAAATGTTTTAAAGTTGTTTTTGTTTCTAAAAAAGTGTGAGGTGTTAAAATTCTCCTTATTAGTTTTATTATATTCGTACTCAAACCATAATCAGATATATGTGAAATGTAACCGTCATGCAATTATTGTTGTGTAGTTAAGATGACATGTGATATCTTGAGACTCTGTCATATTATTTTAATGCAGAAAAAACCAAAATATGTAAAGAATTTTACAAATATTCAATTAAAAATAATTAGTTCACAGTTTTATTATCTGCCCCTGTGTTTAAGAGTTTTAAAAGGTTATTATGTCGGGTTACAAAAAATTGAATTTCCGAAGAAATTATTATTTTATAGGGTCCGTTTATCTAAATTTAGTAATACAATAATAATTGCACAATTCAGGTAACTGGTGGTAGCTTTCGATACAATAATTCATTGGTTTCTCGCGTATTTACCACAGTATCTATCGCATAATTCGATCAAGCACACATAGGATAATAAGAGTGAGCACAAATTCACGCAATGGACGACTGCTAAAAGGAATGCTTGAATAATTTTCTCTGTCAATGTTAATAGGCAGTATTTACGAACATCAAAAAATATTTGCATACGTTATAAAAGTTTAATTTTGCGTATGTAAGGAGAGCTCAGAAAGTGAAATAAACATACGTACAATAAAAAAATACTACTCGTAATGTTTTGATATACCTTAAACATCTAAGATTTGACTCAATTGCGCTCATGCAAATAGCAGACTGTCGGCCAGTTTTAAGTTTCGCTGTTTTTCAAAATCTGTTGTTAGCACTTTGTTTAACATATGGATTTGAACTGATGTGTTCTTTCTTCTCCTCTTCTACAGACAATGGTGGGCCTAATCATGAAAATACAAAAATAGCAGCACAAATTAGGTTTTATGTAGGGCTAATATAGGCAAAAATTATAACATACTCGTCCTATTTTGTGGCAGTAACTTATGTCACCCACCATACCACCAGAGCAGCTTACATGATATTAAAACAAGCATACGATCTGTCAGATCACCAACTAAGCAGATAGAGGCGTTTCCAAGATCGCATGTTACGTTGGCGCTACATATTATTATTATCTTTACATGACGCTCTCGCATGGTTCATGGCACTGTAATATAATCATTTATATTATGGCACCTGGCACCACTATACATTTATTTATATTTACATTCATAGCATACACCAGTACGAAAGGTTGTGAATTGAATGGTTATCCTTATGCAGAACACACCTAGAAATGTTGAAAATCAGCCCGCAATTCTGTATAACATTGTTAGAGTCACTGACTGTCAGGCTTCTGTGTATGATGCAGCATTTCTTCGTTAAATGTCTGCGTCCTCTCTTTCGACTGGTTTTTTGGTGTTTCGTGTGGCGTTCTCCTCCCTTTTCTACCGCAGTTAAGCAACCACGAAAGAATGTCCCTTGGACATAGCGCGATAGAAGAAAGTGTGTGTGTTAACGGCCCAAAGGCTTATTCTGTATTATTGTACAATGACAATTTTTTTTCAAAGGTTCTGCAGCTTGTGTTTCAGGTGTAGTGTGCATTAAGAATTATTATAGTTAGAAGTTTCATGAAACGTCGATTGAAGCTGTGTATAAAATAATTTCAGGAAAAAAATTAATTTATTACTAAGGGTTTTTAAAGTGTTTCACTCCAGTTTAGTAATCATGTTTCTACCATAGAAATAAGCGCAAAAAGAAGGGATAATTTTTCGATCACTGTAAATCAGCCTTCTTCATAGGTTGGCTGTGAAAGGTATGGACTCAAACAATGGAAATTATGTCACAAAATAACTGGGAGAACAAGTTGGATGGAGCTTATCTTCCATGTAATGTTGTGACGTTAAGTACTAATTTTAGTAAGCATTTAATTAGGCTAATTGAAAAATTGTTTGACATATATGTGTGTATGTGAGTGTGTGAACTCGTACGAGTTTCAAGGTATTCTTGTAAATATATACGTTTGATTAGTTTTGCGACGCAAGGGCCGGTCTTATATCTCCAACGTTTGAGGTCGCAGAGGTGTTTGTAGACACATGCGTGTTGACCGTCACCTGAAAAAGTCGGAGTTTGCGCGGAAATGCGTCCAGAAATGGCGAGTGCAGCCCGTAATACCACTTACTGTGGCCAGTACATGCGGCTTCACCCGAGAGAAGTCTATGTTCGCGTCGGATCACTGTCCGAAACCGCTAGTCACGTGACGGGCACATTTGGTGATGCACGTTTGGCATCATCTGTCGTTTCACGATCATTTGCCAGAGCAGCCTTGTACGTGTATTTCGAAGGATTTGCGGTTTCTGGCCAGGAAATGCGAAATATTCGTAATGTCAGGAGTTGCTCAAAAATAATCGCAAAGTTTCTTGCAATTTTTCGTGACACTTAAAATGAAACACGAGGGGACGTGGTATGGGATTATTTCTACATCCTTCGGTGAAATGTTAATTCGGTTCACTAAGGAGCGTTACGTCAATCTTATCATCACTGACTGGTATTACATATAATGCAAACGTTCGTTAATACCGGCTAAGTAAATATAATCTATTCTTACTTAAAAAGTAAAGTTAATAAAAAACAGCTAAAAATTAATGCTACATCAACAATCTTTAATTGCTAGCATGAAACCATATGCATTAATTCTGTTCTAGGCAAAACGTTTAAGGAGCGATTTTTTCACGTAGTAATCTATACTGCTGTATGAAGATACTATTTTGTCAAGGAAATTTGCTTTAACGTTAGGCGATGATTGTTTTTTGCCTGTAAGAGGGCGTGAAACAAACATTGACAATAAACAATGTAACTAAACCTGTAGGTTTTAGAAAGACAATATATAAATATCAAATGAAGGCAATTCTACATTAGAGTTTCTGTCAACTTTGTGAGCAAATATCTTGTCACGGTGATGCACTTCCAATGAGCTACTTCTGACGCAGAAGTTTTATGCTTAGTGGCGGCGCAGGGCATTATGCAAAAGGAAAACCGTGGCGTAGGCTTCCCTTTATTTAATTACTAGCTTTTACCCGCGTCTTCGCTCGCGTGGTTATAGTAACGAACTTATAGGGAGAAATAACGGTATTTGTTAGTAGACAGACATTGATCATAAACACAGAACAGAGCACCAACGATGTCATTTTTTGGTGCTAGAATCGCTCTTTTACATAGCCACTGGTCGTGATTTATATTTCTTTGTAGATCTGGGTAAACGCTAGCAATCAGTTCCGTATCATTCTGCACCAAATTACTAAAATCCTCCGTTAGTGACACACAGCTTTTGACATCTGTTTCTAACCGTCCATCTCCAATTTCTAATAGTGTATCAGCATAATGTCATGTATCGTCATTGTAGAGGCGCACTTTCATATTTAAGTTCAAGCTGAATTTCTTGACATTTGCCTATAAGCTTGACGACTTGAGACAGGCTTTGATTTCATCTGCAGGTGTGCCCTTCTGAATCACCGGTACAGTTTGGCGGAAGTCACCAGCCAGTAATACAACCATTCCTCCCATAATGTATGTATTGTTTCGTATATTCTGTAGAGGTCGGTTTAGGGCCTCTATCGCTTTTTTTGTGTGACATTGTGCTTTCGTCCCACACTAACAACTTACATTGACGTCGCATTGTACCCCGAACGCTAATTTTACTAAACATCTTTTCCAGAGGGAATGAGATATTTTGGGGGGAAAAAAGTAGTATATGTCACTACCCGGCCCTCCAACTATCTCAGTACAAAAATATCACGTCGATTCGTTGCTCCGTTGTGACGTGAAAGAAGGTCAAATAATCAAACACACTATCGCATTTATAATATTAGTTGCGATTATATTTTGTTCTCCAGAATCCTGCAAACTTCGTGTTTAGCCTATATGAATGTCTCGCGCCTTTTAAATAACTCATTTTTTTTGTCAAGACTGGGGAGGGTCTAACTGTAGACTTAATTTCACTTTTGTGTCGAACACAACAGAGTCTAACGGATCCAGGGGGTGCATAACAACTTCCGGATCAATCTCGACGGTGGCTCTGTTTGCGCGCGAGGCAACTTCATGTTGATGGTACAGGATAATCCCTGCGGGATGTGTGTTTATCCAGCGATACCGGCGTGGTCCTTGGGGTTTCGGAAAATACCTTTCGAATGGCGAGGTGCGATGGCGCGTTACCTTGTAACGGCGAAACTTATAGCGGGACGACCAATCACAAACACCACCATGGCTAAACCGCCAAGAAGCGCCGTTTTAGTGTTGGCTTTTGCAAAAGTACATTTATTAGGAATGCAGTCTCGTTCTTCGTGTTGTCTCTGTCAGCGAAGACTCCGCACACTCCCGCATGGAGGTTAGGCGACGCAGTCGGGCACAGGAAAACCCATACGTGCCATGGAAATTAAGAGGGAGCACGGGATGATCTGCTTGGCCCATCCAGTGGTACTCCCTGGAACTCGGATCAGACGAGGTTGGACTCGTGCTGGCAGTGGTTGACTCCGCATTCTGGAGAAGGCTCGGAGAGATTCCCCCTCTTGCTAAAAGAGCCGGACGTTGAACAGGATTGTTCCGGGGGCGTGCCCGAGATCACGTCAGGGGCGTGGGTAGTGCTCCGGCTATACCACACGCTTGGTAATCTGAGTGCTAGAATCTCAGGCCTTGTGGTAGGACATGCTCTGTGCGATCTGCAATATCAGATCGGGGCTCTGCCTGGTGCGGCCTGTGTACAGGTCGGGGCAAACGGGTTTGGTCAATTCAGAAAGCGCTGGTCATGTCTGCGATGAGAGGGCGTGATCCCTCTTCCCCGCCTACTGGGAGGCCGGGGTGCGGTATGGCCTCGCGACTAAGAGCGCCCCGTTAACAAATAAAACCACGACTCTGTCGTGTTTAACAGTACCCTGTCAGCGAAGACTGAAAGCTGTTAATATGAATTTAAAAGTTAAAGCCACTTGCTGCTACTTCCTAAAAAAAATATAAATCATCGCAATCATTAGAAAAAATTACCATTAAATATACAGTGATATATTAAAATGTATACTCGATACTGTTAAACATCTTATTTAAAAAAACGGGATGTTTCATAATTCCTATCGTTCTCAAGGGCACATATAAAATAAAGCTTTAGCAGGGAACATTTAATCCGGAAACGGGCCGTTCCGGTACTACAAGGATGATTTGAATCAAGATGTCAAAACTCCCGCCGCACGGCAGGCAACCCATCATTTCAACGAACGACGTCTGGCGTGACCTGATGCCACATATCATCTCTTTAAAATCTGACGTACTCTTTGAACTACCACTCGATTTACTATTCCGTCTTCAAAAGCAGTACAGTACAGGGTGGCCGAAAACACGTCTGCCGAACAAATGAAAAACATGCTGAAATAAATTTAATCGCTGGGGTTTTTACTCCGGTATATAGTGCCGAAGAGTATTCGCAACGATTTATCGATGCCAGCTTTGAGAGTTTGCTCAGTATTCATACAAACTTTACGAAATAAAATCTCCAAAATGTTTTAAAAAGGAAACCGCAAATCCAACATTCGAGCTGAATGGGAAAGTCTATAAACTTAAATAGGAAAGAATGTCCATCCAGAAAGCCCGTAATGACACTACGTGTTCAAGTTCATTTAACATATTGAATGTGAAAGTTGTAAAATGTAATGAGCCTTAAAGTGAGTACTGTTATGAAAGAAGAGACTCGTTTAGCCCTCATTGCATTCAAGAAATTCATAATGAGCGTAGGACCGAAACCCAGAGAATGTACTTCCTGTAACTGAAGAATATATGAAAGAAGACAACTGTGATGAGGGTGAACACGTCATAATCGAAGAGAGAGTCAGTTTTGGAAATGTGTCTGACGACACTTTTGATGCAGAGGCACTTAAAGACCAGCGTTAAATAAGAAACAATTTTGAGTACCAACTTTAACTAGTCGTGTTGTATTGTCTTCTACAGTTACTTAATGTTGCTCGTAGAGTGATATTTCTGTATGTCAATTACAAAAAGGTTAGAAAAGGAGTTACATTATCAGTATCTGCAAACTGCACAAAAGGTCACAGAAGTATATGGCATTCACAATCAAGTAGTAACAGACGATATTTAGTAAACATACGACTGGCAACTTCGAGTTATACATTCAGTATGAATTAATTTTAACAAGGAGGTTTCGACTTTTCTGTAGTTTGTTTTACCTGAAAAATCATGTAAGAGTGACGAAGTTCATATTTTGATAATCAAACTGAACTGAGACTCGCAGGTGAAAGTTAGTTAAACAGTGTATGCAGACGGTGGAACAATCGTAGATTTTGTGATATTACGGACGATAAAAATATAATTTGTACTCCTGTTAACATAAAAGTATCTTATTTTTGGTTTAAGTTAAACTTTTATTTATATTTACCTATAAGTTGTAATATTTTATTTACATATAATATGAATAAAACCAGAGAGAAAATACGAGTGTTGGTAGTGCTTATTAAGAAATAGTTATATCGACACCCAATATTTCGTCGTTCAATAATGGATTATCAAGAAATTCACATTTATCTTTCATTCCGGCAGTGTTACCAACACAATAAGTTTGTTTCAGCTACACTTTCATGGGTCATTACACCATTCTGAATTGTCATAAAAAACAAGGTAATCTAATCTTTACTACACAGTTTATAAAAACAATTTTTAATCTCGCTTTATGTGTCTGACCGGCATCGTGCATAACAATCAGTAAAATATGAATGCTAAGTACATTGCAACGACTGATAAATTCTATTTAGGGTATATTTCCAAATCGTTCACGAAGAAGGTTAAAGCAGCAGGAAATTACTTTGACCTTATAAAACTCTTTGCATAAAGTAGTATAAACAATCTACTGTCGTTTCAACACGCGTGCAAGGAAAATTATAAGGTTCGTATTTAAACTGACTCTCTTGGACTAACGTAATTAAGTATAAAAATTTATGTATTACTGATAAAAAAATTCACAGTGAAAGAACGAAAAAAGTTATTTTAAGGTCTACGGAAGAGATTAGTGCTACAGCCTGAATAATCCACTGGGTAAAATGTTTTAAAACTTGATTATTTGACAGTGTTGAACTACATTACAAGTACTGTATCTCATGCTATCTTATGCGAAGGAAGCAATTTGGCTCCCTAACCAGGAAAACTCTTACAATAGTATTTAATAATTCCGGACACAGCCTGCGTGAAGGACTATACTACAAAGGATTGAGATATACTAGATCAGCGTAAACACCTCCAGTTAATACAACATTTTATCAAACACGAGCTCCAATCAGGTGCTGTCTCTGGTGCTTCAATGTAACCACCTCGGTTGTGACGGCATACTTTTACGCATAATATCAATTATTTTCAGAATAAATAATTATTTTGGAAGGCTAAAAGCTGGCCGGGAACATCATTTAATTGTTTAGTCAATTTTTCTCATTGACTAATTGCCTCATCCCCACCACCCACTTCCAATACATTTAATTGCTCCGCCAATGATTCTCATTCGATAATAACGCGGGTGTTTTAAGAAACCTTCGTTCGACCAATAAGTCGGTTCCCCTCCACTTACGGTTCCAATAAATTTAATTTATCCGCCAATGTTTCTCTTTGGCTAATTGCACCAATCCCACCACAAATTACTCACCTTCGTTAGACCAATACCACAAATCGCCTATACTCATTCTGCCATCGTAGTTTTTTCGTTTGTCATTTGTTTATATTTTGAACACCTAGGAGGCCGTAGTGTAATAATAACCAATTTCGTTACCAGATGACCTGCCTGTTTAGCCACCAGGTGGAAGCCATAATTGTTTATGTTTTGTAAGTATAAGTAGTGCTGTCAGCGCCCTATATATTGTATAATATGTTCAACACACAGCTGGCGCTAATTTCTCGATTTCACTGCCAAGCGATCTATCGGTA
This sequence comes from Clitarchus hookeri, assembly GCA_002778355.1. Classification (NCBI taxonomy): domain Eukaryota; kingdom Metazoa; phylum Arthropoda; class Insecta; order Phasmatodea; family Phasmatidae; genus Clitarchus; species Clitarchus hookeri. The sequence continues at coordinate 96,850 of NQII01006956.1, read as the reverse complement.
CCCGCTCATTCAGTCGTAAATTGAGCTGTCGGCACTCACATTAGTTTCATAGACATACAGAAACATATAATTTTTCATCCTATTTAGAAAAAATATTTTCCAATCAGCAGCACACCTACATCCGCAATTTATTAAATCAATTTTGTGTATTGAAAATTTTAATTAAGAACGATTAAAAACAATTTTTCTTTTTAATGCTTATTAAATTACCACTGAAATTGAGCATTTATTCCGTTACCCCTCCCCACACCACTTTATTCCGACCTATTATTCACACACATCCTTAATCCCTTATCACTGCCACTCTGGTTTTCACATTTGTCCGCCAGATCGTGCTGGTGTGGTAAAAGTATATGATGGGAACAATATCGTCCTTCAGCACAGTTTCTCGTCTGATGCCAGAGGTGACACATAGCTCTCTCGCCCTTCGTCTTTTAACATTCTGACTGGTAAGTTCAGATATTTAATAACATCAGGTGACATAATATTATCAAGCATGCACGTCATACATATATATTCTCCCGCGAAATTACAAATATGCTTAAACTTGGAATATCGATTCGTGCCAGCTAGTCTCTGGAGGAATAAAACCTCTTAAAATACGGTACTAGAACTTCATCTTTGTTTAATTCATATTGACGCGTCCCGCGTCCCGAAAGATATTTGTTCGTCAGGAGGCACACTCTGCCGGAACTCGCAGCTGCGTCTTGCAGCTGCATCTCCCCCGAGCCGGCTACCGCAATAAATGATGAGAGCTTTTGGCGAGCGTGCGAGGAGAACGACGCCAGGAAGGCGCAGCTGCGTTTCGCAGTTACAAGGGACATCTGGCGATATCCGGAGGCAGCGGAAGAAACACATGTGCGCCGACCAAAGACCGGAGTCAGCGGAAGAAACACATGCGCTGACCAAAGAACCACCAAGGGTCCCAGCACGTGCAGAGCGGGACAATAAACGTTGGTGCCAGAAGCGAGGGACGACGCTGGACCCACGTGCGCCGGACCGCCGAACACGTGTTTTACGACCCAGGGGACGCGGCCGTCAGCCCGGACACGTGCAGAGATGATGCGAGTTTAATATGGCAAACGAGCATACAAAAACAGAAGGAAGACGAAGTAACGGGGCAGACGGCCGACGTGAAGCGCGGAGTGCGGAGTGGATCCGGGACGAGTCCGAGAGAAGGCGTCGAGACGCCAACGGCAGTCGGCCATCGTCAAACGAGCAGTGCGGAGTGGAGCCGGGAGGAGGAGTTCGAGACCAGGCGTCGGGACGCCCACACAGTTCAGCGAGGAACTGACGCAGCCAAGCGTCGCAGCCCATCCACAGAGGGAAGAAGCAGTCCCGAAGACGCCGGCTGGAAGATCAACCTTTGCCTCGAGACAAGATAAGTAGAAACATACAGGAAGTACAACGAACCTTACTCCGCACGGCGCAAATCTCCGCGTCAAGCCTTACGTAGCCTACGTAGTTAAGGGGAGGGGAGAGTTGTCTCGTGTGTTCATGTAGAAGTTAACCCTTTAAGCAAAAATAAAACTGTCATATGTTAACTCGCAAGGAAGGTGAATTTATTTGGTAAATTGGACCTAGGGATAGTAACGTCAACATATTCCTACGCCCTAACACTGAGGGCTAGCATCCATTGCTGGCGCCTTACGCCGAGAGCAGAATCAATACCTACTTATAAACCATAGCATTGGGCAGGTATCAATATATTTACCTCCTAATTGTTTTGCAAAAGCGTTCCCTCAGTACCCGTGACGCTACTATAACACTTCGTTTGAATTCGCCGAATGTGTTCGAAGACACGAAAAGTATTAATATTAGAATAATGCAGATCGAGCGGACATATAAATGTAAAATGTGGCATGGAATTTGCTAGGTGCGATAACTTTCATGGGCATGCAAAAACCTGCGTAGATGTAGGACCTTCTCCTACCAAAATCCGCCGCGTAGAGTCTCCTTCTCAGCAATGTACGAGTGTACTTCCCACAAAACCAAGGTTTCAGGATGAACTTCCATCATCGTGCCAGCAATCATCATGACCAAGAATAGTGGCAGAGTCTGGGTTGGTTAATGTAAATGATTTCGTGGATGCCCAAACTGCGTTCTATCCCAGTCTAAAGACCTATGCCTCCACAACTAGAGCGGGTATTCGAAGGATATTTGCACATGTTTAACTCGAATGGGGGAAAACATCGCTGCTGGCTCTCTACATAAACACAATACTAATACAATTTAATGTATGGCTCAAATGTAGCATTGCAAAATCAAATGTTTTGAGGAATAAGGAATGTTTTGGGGGATACTTTTATGAATAAGGAATGTTTTGAGGAATATTTTTAGGAATGAGGAGTGCTTTTGTGGTATAAGGAATGTTTTTGAGTAATATATTAAGGAATGAGGAATGTTTTTAAGTAATAATTTTAGAAATGAGGAATGTTTGTGAGGAATATTTTTAAGGATGAAGAATGTTTTTGAGGAATAAGTAATGTTTTTAAGGAATATTTTTTAGGAGTGAGAAATGTTTTGAACGAATAACGAAAGTTTTCGATGAATATTTTTGGGAATGAATAATGTTTTTGAGGAATAATGAGTGTTTTTGAGGAATGAAATTGTGAAAATCCGGGTACACCCCTGCCCGAATCGAATCTGTATCGTCATGTGGGGCTAAGAGGCCAAGTGGTGACTGGGCTGGCGTTGAGGTGGACCTCCTGTGCAAAAACATGTGTACAAAAGAAAGGATGCTGTGTGCGTACTCGTGATGGGAAACGAGAGCTCTAGCCGCTGCGTCGCTGCGGCCCCTCTCCTATGCGACATCGTGGAAGAAGTCATCGTTGCCAAATGGGCCTCGGGTGCTGTTTTCAATGGGGAGTCTCAACCTTATGTGTCCAAATATTCATAGTTTCGCAGTTTGCAGTAGGCCTTCTGACCTGAGTAATCACTCCTACAGCCTGAAACTTTGTTGATTTATTTTGCAGGGGTAATTAACCACATGTGCGTAAACATAAGTTTTTAAAAAATGTTTTTGTGAATCTATTGCTTATGTACTTCCATAATATCGAGATTTTGTATCTTCGCGGCATCACGAGGGGCTGATAGAGCGCAAGTATGTCAGCAAGTATCAGAACTCTTTCTGGGCATAATAGAGTTGCACGAAGTTTGTCGCAAAAATGAACGCCGATAATGGGTGATTTCGCTGTCGCTTCTGACCTTTCGAAAATTTGTCGTACGTATTTCTATGTGTTACACTTGCATGCCCAGGCTGAAATATTGCCAACTGTCTTATGTACCTCAGTAGGTTCATAATGCTCTAGGGACTATTTTAGAATCGGTATTCAGCTCTGATATTATAACGCGTATTCTCAAATTAAAAAAAATAATATTAGGTGACTGGACTTTTTTTTTCTTTTTTTTCAATGGCGTGTGTCCTCTGAGGGTTAAATATTAATACAACTTTAAATACTAGGGGGTTTTTCACGTCCGAATATCGCTTCGATTCGGAAATATAAATTTGTAGCACTGTTCGGGGCATGAAGTTTATTATCTTAATTTCGTTACTGAGAATATTTTTTTTCCCTATTTCTGTAATGGGTTCTGTATTTCTTCTCTTACCTTAATTTGGTTTCATGCGAGTGTGTGTGTATATATATAAAATCGGTGCAAAAAATTTCTAGGTTTTCCCGTTTTAACAAGGGTTAAATATTTTATTCATGAAAGGAGGTTTGCCCTCGTATTTACAAATGTGAGCGGGTCGAATATAATGTAAGATTTTTCCCCGCCAAAGGTTTAACATTAACGGGTCACTATGTACATTGGCGTGTTAATATTTCTAAATATATGCACCAGTGGGTGAAAGGACTGGTTCGTTGGGTTGTAAAGAGAATAATAATAACCTGATTCTGTATATATTCTTAGTGGTATCAGACTGACTAACAACGAATTGGGTGCAAACTGGTGGCTTTACTACATGGAAAATGCAAAAATTGTATCTCAGCATGCCTGAAAAATGCAAAGAATTGCTGATAGCAAATAAATCTTTGTACTCAATATATAAATTTTTTTAAACAATTAAATACATATTAGATTGCATTACGTACTGCAATTTTTTTAAGTGTTTTTCGTCTTCGAAGCAAGGATGGTTCGTGATTATGAATGCCCGATGTCGTTGATTCGTTGCGAGAGAAAAAGGTGCAGCCCCGGTTCCTCTTATAATGAACATATGTAAATGTTTATTATTCATGTCTCCCTACTCGATTCTCGTAAAATAGTACTGTGAGCTTACATTTTCTAGGTGGTGTGCAAGCTGAAATAATAATAAAACTGAAGTTTACATGCTTTTGAGACAAGGTGAGTTGTTAGGGCAAACGGGAACAACTAAGGACTCGACCAAAATACCATCCCGGCATTCACCTCAAGTGTTTTTTAGAAAATTAATTGGACAGAACGAGTCGAGTATCGAACCCTGATTCCCTTGAGTATGGTTCTTCCCCATTGTTGACTTGTGCGTACAGATATCATCTGTATTTATTATCCTATGAATTAAAGTTGACGTCTGTTAGAAATAAAACATGCTGCTGGGGTGACAAGAACTCCCCCTTTCCCCTTGGCAAAAAAACCATTTAAACCTTAAAGCTCTCCAGTTGTCAGTGCGCTAGGGCATAGTCCAATTCAGCACCTGGTGCAGCGTGGCTGGGCTTGTGCGCGAGCTCAGAATACCACTGCATGTGCCTCTCGTTTACTTCTGTAATGGGACTCGTAACCACTTCTTTAAGTAAAATTTTGTCTTAATAGTTTATTAATACGTCTATAAGTTTCGCCTGAAATTGGGATATTTCAGGCTCTGTGTGTGTGTGTGTGTGTGTAAGTGTGTGTGAGTGTACGTGTGTGTTAGTGTTCGTATGTGTTAGTGTGCGTGTGTTAGTATGCGTGTGTGTGAGTGTGCGTGTGTAAGTGTGCGTGTGTGTGAATGAGCGTGTTAGTGTGCGTATGTGTGAATGTGCGTGTGTGAGACTGTGCGTGTGTGTATGCACGTGTGTGCACGTGTGTCCACGTGTTTGTTTGACGTATGAGAAATTGGAGAATGTAACATTTTTTTTCTTATTTCTTAGATTCACTGCCTCACAAAGTATCTTTGGTTTCACCGAAATTAAGAAAAAAATTATTACGTTTGATTTTTCATACGAAAAAGAAAAAAACCTGGAGTTGGAGCAAGAATTTTTTTTACATTAAAATTTGTACATACAATTAATTTTCTACATTCGAAAGGAATTAACATATATCTAAAATTTCATGGTCTCCGTAATGCACTGGCTGCAATATGCTGTAGTTTTTTTCGCACTTGTAAAGTCTTACCTTATATGTCTCGACGAGGTTAAATGATGGTAAATGAGAGCTGTATGCTTGTGTCTTTGCTGGAATTCGTATTGTGGTATAAATCTGCATGCTAGATTAGCATCTCGGGAATAAAACTATGTTTTAGTTCGCGTAAAACATAAAGAGTGAATACTATGGACACCTGATTGATTAGAGGCCGCACATATACATACACATGTTCACGTGNTGTAAAACATAAAGAGTGAATACTATGGACACCTGATTGATTAGAGGCCGCACATATACATACACATGTTCACGTGTCATTTTTCATTCGGTTAAAGTCATGTAGCAGTGTCGGGTGACTCTTGTGGGGAAGGGCGGGGGTGTGGTACCCTGGATCAGATATATCTCTTAATGGAGCGAGCGCAAATGAATATATGAAAATACAGAAATTTTGTTTGCCGAAGGTGTAACGGTTTCTTATGATTTTGTACATGTGGTGGGTGCACCTTTATGCTAGCGTCTGCTCATGGTATATATATATATATTTCTACAAAAAACTTACTATACGTATATTATACGAATGTATAGCGTTTTATATCCCGACACTGGGAGCTAGAAATATCGTTCCACGTGAAGTAATAATATGGATATTTTATCCCGCTGCCTAAATTTCCTACGATACTGATTTTAAACTTGGGAATAAATGTTTTTTAATGATGAGCGTTTACGCTTTGGTGAGGGGGAATGCATGGTATCCTTCACTGTGCATATCCGATACCGTGAGGGGTAGCGAAACNGCGTTTACGCTTTGGTGAGGGGGAATGCATGGTATCCTTCACTGTGCATATCCGATACCGTGAGGGGTAGCGAAACGGTTGTAACTCTCTTTTAGGGTTTTTCGAGGTATGATTACTTTACAGAAAGCTGCTTAACGCATCCGTACATGGCCTATTATTTTTTTCAACATAAATTTTAAACCAATATTTTGCTGAGGTGGGGCAAGCATTTTATTCAGAGGGGAAGGGGCATTCGGTGATAGATTTTTCGTTAATATTTACCCCGAAACACGCTATTTGTATGCTTTTCCCTCGTGACGTATATTACCAGTATGAGATATTTTCAGTATTTTCGATATCACGCCTTTCTATTCAAATACCTTCCTTTCGTTGAATAAAGTCGGTTTTGCAATGCTGCGTTTGAGCCATACATTACATTTTATTGGTATTGTGGTTAAGTGGAGAGCCAGCAGCGATGTATTCCCCTATTCGAGTTAGACATCCTTCGAATACCCACTCTCGTTGTGGAGGCATGTGTCTTTAGACTTGGATGGAATGCAGTTTGATCTTCGAGGAAATCATTGACATTAACCAACCCAGACTCTGCCACTATTCTTGGTCGTGATGATTGCTGGTACGGTGATGGAAGTTCATCCTGAAACCTTGGTTTTGTGGGAAGTACACTCGTACATTGCTGAGAAGGAGACTGTACGCGGCGGATTTTGGTTGGAGAAGGTCCTACATCTGCGCAGGTTGTTGCATGCCCATGAAAGTTATCGCACCTAGCAAATTCCATGCCACATTTTACATTTATATGTCCGCTCGATCTGCATTATTCGAATATTAATACTTTTCGTGTATTTGAACACATTTTTTGAATGCAAACGTAGTGTAAGAGTAGCGTCACGGGTACTGAGGTGAGGCCTTTGCAAATCAATTAGGTGGTAAAGATATAAATTAAAAAAATACGAAGTTCTATTACCGTATTTTAAGAGGTTTTATTCCTCCAGAGACTAGCTGGCCCGAACCGATATTCCAGCATTGAGAATATTTGTAATTTCGCGGGAAAATATATGCGTATTACGTACATGCTTGATAATATTCTGCGACTTGATGTAATTAAATATCTGAACTTACCAGGCTGAATGTTAAAAGACGGAGGTGAGAGAGTGCTCTGACACCTCTGGCAACAGACGAGAAACTGTGCTGAAGGACGATATTGTTCCCATTATATACTTTTTCCACACTAGCATGCTCTGGCGGACAATTGTTAAAACCAGAGTGGCAGTAATGAGGGATTAAGCGTGTGTGAATAATTGGTCAGAGTAAAGTGGTGTGGTTAGGGGTAACAGAATAAATGCTCAATTTCAATGGTAATTTAATAATCATTAAAACGAGATATTTGTATTGATTGGTCATAATTAAGGTTTTGAGTTCAAAAATGTTATCGATTTATTAATTTATGCATATATGTATACGTCTGATTAAAAAAATATTTTTTTCTAACATGATGAAAAATTACAGGTTTTTTTGTCTATCTATGACTTAAATGTGAGTCCCGACAGCTCACTTTAAGGATGAATACTCATAACGAGCGGGCACCGACAGTTCGCTTGGGATTTAAATCGTGAAATTAACGTTAGCTATGTGTTGAAAATAGAATCCAGTATGTAGGACGCCGACAGCACCACTTATATTTCAAAAATATAAACAGATATGGCTGCCACCTGGTGGCTAAACAGGAAGGTCGTCTGGTAACGAAATCGGTTATTAATACACTAGCGCCTCCTAGGTGTTCCAAATATAAAGAAATGACAAACAAAAAAACTACAATGGCAGAATGAGTATAGGCGATTTGTGGTGGGGATGGAGACCTGCCGACTAATTGGTCGAACGAAGGTTATTAATTGGTGGTGGGGGTGTAGTAATTAGTCAATGAGTAACATTAGCGGAGCAATTAAATACATAGGATTATTTGTTGTGAGAAGGAGGGAGGGGGGAATAGTCAATGAGAACAATTGGGGTAGCAATTTAATATATTTTAAGGGGGTAGTGGGGTGGGGAAATTTGCCAATTAGAAACATTTGCGGAGCAATTGAATACAGTGGAAGGTGGTGGTGGTGGGAGTGGGGAAATTATCCAACGAGAAACTTTGGTGGAGCAATTAAATATGTATGGGATAGGGGTGGTGGGGACGGTGCGATTAGACAACTAAAAACATTGGTGGAGCAATTAAATATATTGGAATGGGTAGGGGAAGGGATCAGTCGTTTGCTGGGCGTGGTGCTGGTTGGACCTCCAGCAATGTATTTACAAATGACAAACAAGAAATCCAAGATGGCGTCCTCCAACAATGTATAAACAAATGTCAAACAAAAAAAACCAATATTGCCGCACAAGATAAGCTGTGTATTGGTGATTGGTCCAGGTGGTTAAGGGGACCTCCGGAAATGTAAGTTTTTTAAAAATGAAATCTTTTAATAAATATTTAATAATAACTTTTTTTAATAAAGAGTTTTATAAATAATCTTTTAAAAAATCATTTTCAATAATGTTTTAATGAGTTTTAAAATATTTTTTGGCGGTTTTTTTTTAGTTTTCAAGGTGAAAGTTTGCTGGGATCAAGGTCCAAGGTCACAGAGATCAACGTTAATGGTCAAGATGAAAGGCACCTGGATTCACTATTGCCACCGGCCGGCCAGAATGACAGAGCCCGAACAGATCCGACGCTCCGGTACCAGGTCCCGATGTGCCAAAGTCCCCATAATCCCTGTACTTATTTATAACGATTAAAAAATCAAACAACATGTAGTATGTGATACGGGATAGCAAATTGAATATCTTACGACAGGAAATCCATGTTCGGTATTGCGTGTTTTGACTGCAATAAGGTATCAAAATACAACAGCGCTTTGACCATGTGCGTTTAGCTACAAATGTAATCAATAAGACACCTGCATCTTGAATCGGGGATGCAGAGATCAGTGCATACATCTAAAGGTGTTGTGCTAAGATTTTCAGCCGAGGCGTGGATTCGTGTGATATCTTACTCAGTTGTTACTGGATTCCCGTAGGTAATATTCTTCACAGTAACCCGAACACTAGAGTTTAGGGGTTTAACATCTAATGACCGTAGCTGCCATTAAATAGACCCCTTCCGTTCTATCCAACCAGTAGATTGATTTGAACATGTGGAATACAGGTGGTCATACACATTTTTGTCAAAGTGAGTTGGAGCTCCGTCATGTGGCAGTTACATTACCTGTGGAGCCAATAGTGGCGCCTCGTCCAGTAGTGAAGGCAAAACATCCCTTACGAATACGTGGTATAGTACCTTCTAGAATGTTTAAAAGTAGATACGATCCAATAAAATATTCACTAATAATTCCAGCACAGACGTTAACACGGACCGCCATGAAACACTTCAGCTTGCGGATTTTCACCATCCCACACATTCCTGTTGTGCTAGTCCTCGATGCCATCTCGAGTAAAACTGTGAATCCGTGAATAACACCAAGATTTAAAAAAAATACAGGCTGGTGTATGCAGTGCTGAGCATGGGCTACTCGGTGGAGGTATTCCTCCACAGCTACTGCCTGGACAGTCTGAAGATGGCGTGCATGGGGCTGTTGTTCGTGGACTACACGTCACATGTTAGCAAGACATATCTACAGTATAATACATGGCTCACTTGATGGATACAGGTATGTGGCTCCTCTTCGAATCTCGCTGACACGTCCTCCTCAACATGAAGTGTTCAAGTGGAGTGTGGGCGGTCTGTATCATGTTTCGACACTAGGAGAGGAGGGGAGAGATTTGGGTGGCTCTTAATAACCAGGTGTTGAGAGCCGACTGTGGTGAAAAGAGGCGAGTATGGAGCAGCGCCGGAATGAAAAAGGGGTGGGGGAACGGGAGATCCCCGAGAAAATCCGTTGACCAGAGGCATCATCCGGCACGATTCCCACATGCGATAATCCGGAAGCCACCCCGCCGGAAATCGAACCAGGTTCACTTAGGTGGGAGGCGAACAGTCTAACCAATACACCACCGCTACCCCAACACGGGAAGGAAATGCGAAAGAATGTATAAAGGCCTATTAANGGGAGAGATTTGGGTGGCTCTTAATAACCAGGTGTTGAGAGCCGACTGTGGTGAAAAGAGGCGAGTATGGAGCAGCGCCGGAATGAAAAAGGGGTGGGGGAACGGGAGATCCCCGAGAAAATCCGTTGACCAGAGGCATCATCCGGCACGATTCCCACATGCGATAATCCGGAAGACACCCCACCGGAAATCGAACCAGGTTCACTTAGGTGGGAGGTGAACAGTCTAACCAATACACCACCGCTACCCCAACACGGGAAGGAAATGCGAAAGAATGTATAAAGGCCTATTAANCGAACAGTCTAACCAATACACCACCGCTACCCCAACACGGGAAGGAAATGCGAAAGAATGTATAAAGGCCTATTAAAAATGCATTACAATACAGTACGCACATAAGCTATACACCACACACGACACAGTAGGTTGTGGACCGTGGACTACGAAATGTGGTCTCTCATGTGCTAGAAAAGTTGTAAGGCGCAGAGTCAACTAAATTTCGTTGTTGGCTAATTGGTTGCGCATCTTTAAGAACCGACAAATAGTTTTTACCCAAATTTTCTTGCCTCATTACGGTCAAACCAAGCATTTACGGACATGGGTTCGCTCGTGTAAAATGTTCAGTTCGCTATCCTGTTTCAAATATTGTGCGTTGTCGGTGTTTTTATTGAAAACCATGTTTGTTTGTGTTTATATATATATATATATATAATATATTTTTATATAATTATGACACTCTTACTCGACAGGTCAAAAAAATTAAGGCGGGAGGGATGTATCTGTGATCTCTGCCCCTTTAATTCGTCTGTAGCTTTGATTCTGTACGCAAGCAAAATAAAATGAGTATGATATTCGTAATACACTAAATAACATTCAAATGGAGATACGTTGTTTGTAAAAGTTTCTTTTCATTAAATTTTCGTGGGATAAATAAAGTACAGTATGTGACATCCANTGGAGATACGTTGTTTGTAAAAGTTTCTTTTCATTAAATTTTCGTGGGATAAATAAAGTACAGTATGTGACATCCATTAGCTACAGTATAAGTTTATTTCAACAATGCTTATCAAAACATGAATTAAATATGTAATAAATGTAATTACTTTAAGGGGTAGTGACGTTACAGCCCGGTTTTTCTACCATTCCCAATAAACGTGTGGCAGAACAAATGTTAGGCTGTATTCCTATTTCTGTAAATTATTGCCTTCAGGATGGATTAATCACAGAACTGTAATGCAAAATGTGCCGGCANACTGTATTCCTATTTCTGTAAATTATTGCCTTCAGGATGGATTAATCACAGAACTGTAATGCAAAATGTGCCGGCATCGGATATTAAATTTTACGCTCTGTTGAACATGTTCTCTCTCGTTGTTGTGTAGTCATGTTTATTTGCAAACGATCTTTGAGAAATTATAAAACCCCGGCACAAACTGGGACCAGGTTCCTAACAACTGTCGATGCTCCCGGAGTATTTCAACCCCAAGTTTCCCGGCAACGCAAAATACCCGGGCGCCAACTTGCGTCCTGCGAGGAGAGGCCCTCGACTACAAGTACGCCGTGTCCTGTTTGCTCTCACCCAACTTCCCGAAATTCTCTCTTCCAGTAACAACCCCCGCCCCCTCCGGGGATCACCACGACCTCCTCTCAGGCAGGTTCCTCCGCCCTTCCACTGCCGCCAAGATAAAGGCCGGGAACGCCGCTCCAACCCCAGGAATGCCCTGGCCTCTTCTTCACCGGCTGGAAGGACGTGCATCTAACCCCGGGAACCTCGTATTAATTATGCATTCATTGGCTTGTTGCTGGGAATCTCGGATACCTTACCGCTCCCTGGGTCGCCCTCGCTCTGCGGCGGCGAAACCCACTAATGGATAACCATCTGGGGGCTGTTGTACTCCAACAGCGGCGAGGCTAAAGGAGCACTCAGGGTGGAAGAGGAGGGCAGATCCCCCCCCCCCCAANAGGTCCTAGCCCACGCCGCGGGGAAGAGGCAGAACTTTTTTTTTTCCCAGAGTTTTTAAATATTCAAAGTTGTGCCGTAGGCGTGCATGGCGGGACACAACCCCGCGCTACGCACAGCAGCTACCAAATGACCAAGTTGCGAAATTTAAGTCCCGCCTCTCGAAAATAACAAGTATAAAACGTGAATATAGTTGAAATTTCCGCGGGGCGACGAATAAACGTAACCAGAAAGAAAGTTAATTGGGATGTAAATATTTAATGTTGACTGAAGCAGCTTCCCTTCCCACGGGCGAGTGTCGTGCCTGGAGCTTGCTTAGTTGTTTAAGAGTTAGTGAGTGGCACGGACATATTTTCTGTGCATTCATTGCTTCCGCGTTTACGCGTATCTCAGCGAATGCATATCCAGGGAAGACGAATTTTTGCTAGAAGTGATATTAACCAATTAGCTAACCTTGTACGGTTTCGTGTGTATCATATAATGTGTATTTAAAGTGAAAAAATCGTAAAAATGTTAAAATTAAAGGCATATTTAAAGCTTGCCTGCATAGAAATATATGCAAAGTAAATCCGTAGAGCCATACCTACAACTGTGGGCTTTTATCGCACGTGATACTGTCGCGCTGTCACAGATCTGATTTGCACAGGAAAGCGCCACGACGGAAGCACTACAAGTCGGTTCAGCGCCTTGCGAGTAGGGGCGATGGGGCGCTCGGCGCTCAAGCTACTGTCGCCCTTATCGCTGTGCCTTGTACGCGAGAAGTAAAGTCTCGGGCCAATGTACTCCCAAGCACAACGTTTACAGTAAATATTTAAAAGACAAAACTAAGTAAAAAGCAACGAAATTCCAGGGTAGACACACGCTAGACACAAAAGTATTGAAAAACGTCATACTATCGAAAACTCACATGTCCTATATCATGGATGCAATATAACCTCACGAAGTCAATCATGATATCGCAAAAACAAATTATAAGTAGCATGTAGTTCATAAAGTATCACGATGAAAATGAAATAATAATATAATGTAAGATATGGTACACAACTGCGGAAGAAAGGTATGGGTGTAGAAAAAATTAAGAATAAGAGTTAGAAGCAGCGAAAATGATTTTATTATTATTTTCAGGTAAAAATTTCCTATAATAATACTAGGACATATGAGAGAATGGGGGATGTAGGGGGTAAAATCATCCACATAAATGGCGGAGCCATCTGCCACTTAGATCGAAAGATAGAATACCAAGACGATTGTTAGGTCACAGATCCACACGACAAAGTCCAACAGAAGGCAAAAAGAGTGCGTGTGAATATATGAGACTGGTACTGGCCTGGAACAAGGAATACAGGAAATATTTCAATACTTTTAATAAAAAATAATAACGCAAATTAAATTTTAAATATAAATAATGTCTACTTTTGAAAGAGGTAAAATTATCACCGTGGAGGTATTTCCTAACACGAGTGTGTTTTGAAGGTAGAGCACGTCAATGTAGCCACTAGGTTGCTGTCAAATGCTAATCGCTGCGTAAACACGCAAGTTGTTTTTTTCCTCGTGTGTTGGCAGCCGTTTTATAGCTAGCTGTCCAATCGCGGAGGACCAACATGAGGACACACATCACAAACGCAAAAATAACTTCAGAGTGCAGCAATGGTCGTTCGAACGGTTTTCCTTAGTCTACTTAGCTTCATCGGTGCAGCTATTATATGTGGTCCTAAACATCTTATAATATTACACAAGAAATATGAAGATTTATTTAATTGTAATTTCATTAAAAAGTTTTACCATTCAAATGATTCCGATGATTTTAGAGAAGAAAATTTTATTCCTCCTTTTTCGTTGCTATATGGTTATCTGATCAAAATTGCCTCAAATATGCGAGTATAAATCGTTTGTTTTAAACTTTTTGTAGTATTTAGCAATTTTGTATATATTACGACGCAAGTTTATTTTCTTTTGTGATACTTAAAATAAATACATCGGTGTAAGCAACTGTTTCGTTTCGCTCTTCGCGAGTTAACGTGTTGAATTATTTTCTGTGCAAAATACATATTAAGTACAGGAGAATATGACAATACCTGTTATCTAGAAAAAAAAATCTTCGCAGAAATCATACGAAAAACGTTTTTTTCGTCAGAATTTCTTTAGCCAAGGAATTAAATTTATAAGCCAATTTTGGTAATCCCACAGTTCCTCCTCAGCATGAAAACAGTGAATAACAGCTGTAGACTGTTACGATAGCGTAAAAATGCCTTAATTTGACGGTTTGCCTGAAAACGCTATCACTCATGAGCAGTAATCAGGACATCTAGTTGCTGCAATCGGGACTCACATTGCCTAAACCCCGGTAAGCAGGAATCCCCTCTGCCAGTCAGGGAATCAGGCCATGTTGCGTTATGCCACGCTAATATGAGGGTAATGAAGAGCAGCAGAAGGGGTATTTCTCCATGTGACGCCGATCGAGATGGACATCACAAGAAGCCTGCGTGCCGACCGCCGTAACACGTCGTACTTCATCAGCCTTCGGATACTTCTCAAGGTGGGACGGGACAATCACAATGTACTAGCGTGGCTCTCAGTAAGGTAGTGGATGTAGTTAAATTAACAATACACCCCGGCATTATAGTAATTTATGTAATATCCAGANGTGGGACGGGACAATCACAATGTACTAGCGTGGCTCTCAGTAAGGTAGTGGATGTAGTTAAATTAACAATACTCCCCGGCATTATAGTAATTTATTTAATATCCAAATGTTTAATTGTAGAGCCATACAGTTACCTACAGCTCGTTATATTTATTTACCCCACATGCTCTACCATCATGAGATACCCAAACCTTAACAAGTACGGTTTGACCATAATTTAAACAAAGTATAACATTATTGGAAGCTTGATTCCTCTCTTCCCTTTCTTAGCCTTACATGAGTTACCTTCCATTCACCCCCACATGTAAATCAATTCCTCACCCACCCACGATTAAAGCAGTATGTGAAAATAAAAAAACTTTAAAGCCACGTATTAATTCTCCAAATTACTTTTTACATTTAAATCATAGTAACTGATAAATACCAATAGCCTTAATACATGCATTAATATAAAAGATTAATCAGTTTTCATTCAAGCTAATGTAATGTACCTTTGTGTGCGTCGTTCGTGATTTATTTCCGATATGGAAAATTGATGCTGTTCAAGTAATAATTGTTTATAATAGATCAATTCTCCATTAATACATAAAAATACCGTGAATAACATAAAGTGCACAGGCTGTTAAAATATATAATGAGTATATTATACAAATGCAAATTTTACAAGTAACTGATTTTAGGGTGTCATATGAAATATTATAAGGGAAGCGTAGTAGAAATAATTTTGTATTGCATACGAATTAACACGCTTATTAACAATTCATCACCATATAGTTGCGAACTTTGTCGTTGCTTGCACGGAACAGCGCGACCCAGTTCAAAGGAATTGCTGTGCCGACACTGTCCGCTGCACGCTCAGCGATTCCGAGCGACATGAGAGTCGACACGGTTACGCCGCGGCGTGGTGTGGCGCCCTTTGTTTCAGCACATGTCTCCTCCCCCCACCGTTCTTCTGTATGATCATACCTAGTTATAAGTGAAAATAATCCCCTAGCCCCCACGTCCCGATTTCCATAATGTGAAACATACAACC
>NQII01006956.1:21536-74768 GCA_002778355.1 Clitarchus hookeri | reverse complement strand
CGACGTCGCATGGACTCCACTAATGTCTGAAGGTGTGCAGGAGGCAATACACACCATAAATCCTGCAGGGCAGTCCAAAAATCCAATCTGCAACAATTTGAGAAAGGGTTGCATGTCTGTCACGTTTAATGATTCTCGTCAGTCGTCGTTTGTCCCGTTCGTTCACGATCTTTTTCCGACCGCAGCGATGTCGAAGATTTGATGGTTTCCCGGATTCCCGATATTCACGGTACACCGTGAAATGGTCGTGCGCGAATATCCAAATGTTATCGCTAACTCGGAGATGCTATGTCCCATCTCTCGTGCGCCGACTATAACACCACGTTCAAACTCACTTAAATCTTGATAACCTGCCATTGTAGCAGCAGTAACCGATCTAACTGCTGACCGCATCGCGTTACTCTGATTGGTTCCATACCTCTGTTATTGGAATACGCACGCCTATACCAGTTTTTTTGGCTCTTTAGTGGACGTGTCCTACATGAATGTGTATCAAGAATAACGTATTAAATATTTTTTTCTGAATTTACCTCCTGGGAGATAAAATACATCTCAATAAACAACATTTAATAACAGTGTATAATACGTGTAATTTAATACGTTAAAGTAAGAATTACTAATGGCAGTATTCAAATTGGCATTTATATGGGAAGTGCGTGAAACATCATGAAATGCTGAAATGCACGGCAGAAATCTGAAGTAAACGTCCGGCCAGCCATCAGTAAAACCATTTCAAACAGACAACATCCTGACGGGAAATAAAGCCCACGCCGCACATAAGTAGATTTGTGCTCTTGAAGAAAGATCGATGGTTTTGGGAACGACTATCATTCTTGTTACTGCGAAGTTCGTATTGTAAGATACGCAAAGAGACGTACAGTTCCTGTGTTTGAACTTTCAAAACCAAGCGATACTTGTTGTTATTAAGTCAAAAGTTATTAATAATACGTCCATGAACACATTTAAATCATATAATTTTCATCATTTTCCAATGTTGGAAAACTGTAAACTGTAAACTCTAAACAAACAGTAAAACTGGGTTACCTGTTGTTAATGGACCAGAGTATAGTACACGGAAAGTTTTCTTTTACCAAAACTAATGTAAACGTTACAAATCGTATTACTATATCTAAAGTGCCAAGAATGAATTTTTTTTTTTTTTCGTTGCATATGCAAGCCTGTTTCGTGGAGCGTCAACTTACCTAAAATGTAAGTAGCTCCAGAGAACTAACCAGTGAAGCTAAGCGTATTAAGAGCATAGGAAACAGTATGTGGATAGGGGTAGGTGGTTAGAAGAAAGCGAGTTCTCAAGTTATGGTATATTGGGATCAATGAAAACTGTAGCAGCCAGTCGCGGAAATGATTTATTTACAACGTCCCCACAAATACTTCGGTTTGTTATTTAATTTTAGTTTTCAAAGTATAAAACTCGAGATTTAAAATTTAATTTTGTAATTACATTTCGCAGTTTATTTGACGCGTAAAAATTAATACTACTTAATTTCTTTGTATTTTTACGAAATAAAATTCACAGAGTATTTCTTTTGGTTTGAAAAACAGAAAAACAATTTAAGGATGTATTAAAAACTTAATGTGTTCATAGCTTATGTGGATTGTAAGTTTCCAGTTTTTGTGTTCTGGCTATTATTAGTTTCATTTGCTATTTTTTTATAAAACGTTTGGACCTTTTTCGGTTTACATGTATAATGTACTTTTAATTTGAAATAAGAATATTTTTATTTATTTTGAAAGACACTTTGAAAACAGTTTCCCTTCATAGACTTCACCATATGCTTTCACGTAGTGCGATATTGAAGTCACTCGTAAAACAAATTTGATGGAAACTGTTATTCAAATCATACTAATTATCGAGTTAACTTTAACAATTTCCGAATGTTGTCTGCATACAAACACTTCTCGACACATATATATATATTTTTTTCTTGCCATTGGAAATGGCAACGAGCCTATGTACGTAATTGTCAGTTAAGCTAATGTTGTTCTACGAACATATTTTATAAAAGTATGAAGCAATCTTTTTGATTGCAGTCAATGCCAATTTCTTGTATTTATTATAACATAAGGGTACTTCATGGCATAATATATGTCTCTTTAAAATGTGTTTGAGTGGCTATTTGTTCTCTCAATTTTGGGAACACAATAGTTTAATACTATTTGTTAAATTGGGCCAACATTGTGCAACTAACGCTATGCCAACAATGGTAATTACCACATTTTTATTAAATAAAACAATAATTTTGTATGCTTTTTAAAAACTAACTTTCTAACACATTTGGCGCACTTTGTTTCATAATAATTAGGTTGTATGGTAAGTTTTATTCTTTTCTTTAAAGCACTGCTTTTCGTTCCTGGTTTACACTGCCATCTATAGTGCAAAGTTTGAATTTATTAAAATTTATTTCGTCTCTCTAATATGGCAGTCACTCTAAAATAGTTCAGATATGTCAAAATGAAAAATTTAATTAAAGGACATGTTACTTTTAAGTAAAATATTAAGACATAATATTCTGTAGGTTGTAAAAAAATTGCCTTTTGTTAGTATAATTTGGTAAACATAAAGTATGACTTTTCAGTTGGCACTTTCTATTGCACACATTTAATGTCCACTTATTTTATTTACAACGCATATTTTCTTTCATAACTAATAATATTGGCTATGAAATTATTTGTGATATGTTATCTGCTTTGCTTCGCTCGACGATCGTCCTGTCGATCTCTGCAATGTTGTAAGTGGCAGGCACACACTATGTTATCTTTGGTGTTTATCAATGTTTTGCTTTGGCGATTTTTCAAATTTGATGATTCCGCTTTTTCGTCCTTCCTGGATATTTTCTCAGCCATGTAATTTCTAGAATTTACTGCTGTTTGGCATTTTGCCTTTTTTTTCTATATGGTATCTGTTGGTTTAAAATTGGGAATCACCGCCTTCGTGCGGTGCACGACCTGAGGTGAATGCGGTAATCGAGTTGATGGATGTCAGATTACTGGCCCTGGAACTTCTGAAAATGGAATTCTGATCGGGTGTATCATCTTCACCCGAGGCAACATGCCCTGTTAACTAGTTTGGCTCGGCGTTTCTGCCAGTTTCGCCGGTGGACTAGCGGAACCCAACAAATAAATATAATTTTTGCTTTAATCAATAACCATGCATGTCCATGCTGTTACGATCGCACTTTCAATGGTAGTTTGGAAATTTTTAAAATATCATTAAATGAAAGTTCATGTGATGCAATACAAATAATGAAAACAAATTTTATTGGGCCTGGAGCCCCATTTATTTTAGTAATCTAAAATAAATGATCTGAACCGAGACTCATCTAAATATTTATATTTAATTATTATACGTTGTTGCAATCATTTTGTGAGCTATTGCATACAATGATATTGTGAGGAACCTAGGAATCACTTGGCTCAAAATTCGTTTCTTTAAATTGCCTTAGCTTAAACTTTTATTATTTTAAAAATACATCTAGGTAACCATGGATTCATGCCTAGGACCTCACTCTACAGGCAGCGGTTGGGTTGTGGGTGGCCAGTCCTAGGTGAGAATTAATTTCCTTACTTAGGGTTCTTGTTCACCGTATTCGCCGCAGTAAGGTCGCCCAATAAACCATGTCTTATTTGAAATTGATTTCATTTGTCATGTGTTGGTAAATTGTTGGAAAACATACTGTTATCATTCGGTATGCAATCTTACGTTGTGCCAACATTGTATAAACTAATAGAAATAATTCTTTTAAATGGGAATATCATATTAGTTTTCACAGAATATGAAGACTTACCAAATGTAATTTTTCTTGAAACTCTTTTGTTCCTCATATAATAAGGCAATATTATGAAGATAACATTTGGTGATAAGTGGTTTTTGTTACGTTAAACCAACATTGCGTTGCAGATATTATGCCAACATAAGATATTATTAAAAATATTTAAATAAAAACGTATACCTTTCGCTTTATTTGCCTTATAATTTTTTTTACACCGAGATTCTTTAAAAATAAACTATCTGCTATTTGTTGTGCACTGTTTATTATTTGAAAAATACACTATTATAACTGGTAGGGCTTAAATGCAGTTTCAAAGTAGTAAAACGTGACTTTAAAACATTGAAAATATAAGACAGTATATTTACCTGCAATACTATAGTTCCTGTCTATAGCTTCACTAACATTAGAAATTACAGTGGAGTAGTGGGTAACACATTGAGCTCTTCATCATGTAGGTATCGAACCTACATCACGAGAATTTTCAAATTAAGATATGAAGGGGAAATTTTATGCATACAAACACTATATAAAAGTTACATTTTTTTATTTTTAATAAGTGGGTTAAAATTATTAAATACAGTGGTAACCTACGTTGGCTCAATATTGTTTATTGGTTGGTATTATGAAAGCAATAATATATCTTGCCTACACATTACTAACGTCAAATTATGTTAGTTACTCTTTGGTTGGCAAATGACAATGTGAATGCATTTCTGAAAGAAAAGCACACTTCTCTTAATATTGCTATACACAATAATAACACTATGTTGTGCCAATGTTGTATGTGAGTTGGCAACGAACTTAATAATCACGTTGTACCAACGTTGGCATACGTGATATTTCTGCGCCGGGCCGACGTAATATGCGAACGTTTTCCCAACGCTAGAAACAAACGTTTCACCAAAGTTGGCGCAAACAAATGTTGCTACTGGGGTACGTTCCAAATAATCCTGTAATTTCAGCTGATCGACTCGAAATATGTTCTAGTGTTAACATATGGCAAAACACATTTTTTGCAGAAAAGTAGATTCTATATACCGCATTCAAATGTGCTCAATTAAACGCGAACACCACTTCAGAAGTGGGAATTGGCATTCAAATAAACTTTGGCTGATTGAAATGTAGAAACTTTATCAAACTCACTTCATCTCATATTTTATGTGCACTAAAAGTGGACAAATATAGCATTTACAGGTACAAATTATATAAATATTGGTTTGTTGGATTTATTGTGTAATTTTTTTAACGAAAACTAATACCACTTTAATATAGAGATGTGTTTTACGCTTGAAACATGGCTGCGGTACTCTCAGTACGAGTGCATATGTTATTTTAAGTAACTCCTGCAAATAAACAGAAAATCTTCGCTGTCGGATTCTGTATTTTGGGGCACCATATTCTCATTGAAAGACACCTAATTCATTGCGTTGCGCATATACAGATCTTCGTGTGAAGGACCTACATATTACCGTACATTAAGTATGCCGCGATTACAGCTTCTACTTCTGCACATTTTTAGAAAAATCCTCATCATAGTGTAAGTATGTACAATGTCCATCCCCGGCGTACTTTTCAATAAATAAGGCTTTCGACCGTTATTAAAATGACGAAGGCAGTACTCACATCGTACGTAGACATATTTTTACAAACGTATGAAAGATTAGGTGGCATAATTGCTGTTTATGAATCAATAACCTGACACTGCTAGCATACGTATTTCAAGTACGCGAGTCCCGTAATTACAGAAAACATACGTGTAAATAGTAAAATGTTTCTAATCGCTGCGAATTCCGCTAGTGACGAAGGTAGTGTTGTTCGCCGGACGTACTCGTATGCTTACACAAAGAATGGTAATTTGAATTGGGCAGTGCGTAGCATATTTCAGCTCCTTCTGCACAGTTTACCCAGCCAATTTTTCTGCGCGGAGCTTCCACGTAAACTGTTCCCAAGCGGCTGGGTTGGGAAGGGGTGTGCTGCAGCAGTAAATCTCACAGCATATTTTTCACACGTGTGCTAGTGTTCTTGTCGTCGTCCTTGTAGGTTATAACAGTTCCCTTTGGAAAGAAACTTAAAACAGCTGTATAAATCTTGTTTGTAGAGTACAGTACTTCTTGAACTCAACTATGTTCGCGCTCAATTAAAGTAATGTTACATTAATTCACACACATGTGCACATACATGCCCCTATTATGCATATATATGTATGCACACATACGTACATACACGCAATCAAACTATCTTCTCAAAACTTTCTGTCTGCATTTTCGGTGTACAGTAAAACCCAGTCACTAAGTCTCAGACAGTAAATGTTATTTTGACCTTGCATTCGATAATAGAATATTAACCGACAGTATCGTCCATATTTATTAGCAACAGCACTCAGAAATTTGAGTATAATACCCTCTAAATATTTGTTGAAAACCACGGTCCTAGATCAGTCCTACGAAAAACTCATGTAACCTATGTTGCTAGCGGATGAATCATTCGAAATATTGCCGGTTCTTAACACTTTTAATACGCACCAAAAAAATATCGTGTCTAAGAAACAGTGAACTTAAAGCAATAATATTAATGAATTGTAGTAAAAGCAAAGTATTTTTGGAAGAGCCAATCACAGCTTCCTTAAACCGTAGGTGAAAGTCGTAAAGATAGAAATCGTGCACGATTTCACTGTCGTGGTTGAGCAAGTTGTACGTCTGCCGTGACACTTAATGGGAAGATTTGTAAAATCCTCGAATAATCCATGCTTGCAATATCTGATATGCCATTTAATAATATTACGTAAATACTTTCGCAAAACATGGAAAGAAAATATTTTACTGAAAATTGTTTGTAATTTTACAAATGTTTGTAACGGTACAAACATTTCTCTTGTAAAATTACTTTTTTAAAAACTACAGATGTGTATGTAATAGACCACAAGATATGTTTGTACTGTACTGACCCGTAACAGCGAGGTTAAGCAAAATTTCGGACACTCAACAACGTTAAACCATTTATAGTAGTTTTGTGGAAAAACTAGGTGTTGTGTAAATCGAAGTTGCGTACAAAAAGAAGTGTATTGCTAGTTCCAAAGTAATAGAAAATGGAGAAGTTAGACACAAGGGCGCGGGGCGTCACGTCGGAGCATCGGAAGTGTTAATGCTCCCTCATTGCGGTTCTCAGGCAGCCAATTTGTTTGCCATGTTGGATGCATGTGACCTTGACCTTTGAACTATAAAACAAAAAATTCCCACAAAATTACATTAAAACTAAAAAATATTTATTTTTTAAAATTATAAATATTAATTTTAAAAATTATTTAAAAATTGCTAATACAAAATTATAACAAATATTTATTATTAAAAATTTTATATAAAAATTGTGTTAAAAAAACTTACATTTCCGGAGGTTCCCCCCAAGCTACACACCCAGCAGACGACTGACATCCACAACACTACCCCCTTCCAATATATTGAATTGCCCAACTTTCGCACCCTACCTATGTTTCTCATTGGTTAATTACTCACCCTAACCAATGATTCCCATTGGCTAATCACTCAGATTCGTCGACCAATTAGTCACGTTCGCTACATCCCAGTTCCCCCCCCCCCAAATGCATAAATCTCATTGATCGAATGCAGCCATCTTGGTAAATTTTTTCGTTTGTCATTTGTTTATACATTGCTAAGGCCACCATATTGGATTTAATATGTTTACTTTTACATAACCTAGGTGACGCTAGTGTATTATGAATCGATTTCGTCACCAGGTAGTAGCCATATATGTTTATGTTTTTAAGTATAGGTGGTGCTGTCAGAGCCATCCATATTGGATTCTATATTCAACATATAAGTGGCATTAATTTATGGATTACACTGCTAGGCGAGATGTTGGTACCCGCTCATTCTGACGATTTAGCGGCGAATTGCGCTGTCGGTACTAATATTTGTCATCCTTCTTAAACATTATTTTTCCAATAAGCCGTATGTCTACTTCCATGATTAAATAAATCTATACTTTTTTTTTAAACTATAATTAAGACAGATTAAAAAACAATTTTTCTTTTCAATGCTACATAAATTACCACCGCTTTACGACCAATAACTAACCCACCTTCACGTAATCCCTTACGTTGTTTTCAGCCCTGTGTACCAGAGCGTGCTGGTGTGGGGAAAGTATATAATGGGAACAATGTCGACCATCGGCACAGTTTCTCAACCCGTCCACTGGGGAAACCTAGTGGACAAAAAGTAGCTGCGGTGGGCAACTGCCGCAAGCACAGTTTGATATGGGGGCGGAGGGCGGATGGGTTTGTCTGTCCTAACCTTCTGCCAAAAATAAGTGACACAGAACCTGGGGGGGTCAAGGGCCCCTTACGGGGCCTGTTCTACCCCCTCGCTGAGCTTCGGTGATGATGTAAAGCGGCGGCACAATTTCTCGTCTGATGCCAGAGGTGACAGATCGCTCTCTCACCCCTCGTATTTTAGCATTCTGACTGGTAAGTTCAGATATTTGACTACATCAGGTCACAGAATATTATCAAACGTGCACGTAAGAAGCATATATTTTCCCGCGAAGATACAAATCTGCTCAATTTTGGAATATTGGTTAGGGACAGCTAGTCTCTGGAGGAATATAGAATCTAAAAATAAGCTACTATTACAAAATATTTTTTAATTTATTTTTTTACTACCTAATTTATTTGCCAAGGCGTTACCTCAGAACAGCTGAAACACTATTGTCACACTTCATTTGCATTCGCCTAATGTGTTCGAAGACACGAAAAGGATGAGTGTTCGAATAATGTAGATCGAATGACACATAAAAGTGCCAAATGTGGCATGGCATTTGCTAGGCGTGATAACTTGCAGAGGCATGCAAAAACCTGCGTAGATGTAGGACCTTCACCTGCCAAAATCCCTCGTGTACAGTTGTTTCCTTCTCAGCAGCGTACGAGTTTACTTCTCACTAAACCAAGGGTTCAGGACGCGTATCCACCATCGTGGAGTCTCAAAATGCATTCCATCACAGTCTAGAAACCCATGCCTCCACGTCGAGAGCGGGTATTCGAAGGATATTTGCACATGTTTAACTTGAATGGGGGAAATCATTGTGATTTGCTCTCCACATAAACACGCCACCAATAAATTTAATGTATGGCTCGAACGCAGCACTGAAAAACCGACCACAATCAACGGAAGGAAGATATTCGAATCGAAAGGCAACATATCCAAAAAACTTTAAAACCTCATACTGTTAATATAAGTTATGATACAGAAGAATACAAAGATAGTGTTTCGGGGTTAATATTAAGGAAAAGTCATCACCTAGTGCCCCTTCCCCACTAAACAAAATGCTTGCCCAACCTCAGCAAAATATTTGTTTAAAATTCATTTTAAAAAAATAATGTGTCGTGTATGGATGCGTTGTGCAACTTTCTATAAAGTAATCACGGCTCAAAACCCCTCACCCCCAAAAAATAGATTTATAACCACTTCGCTGCCCCCATGGTATGCGATATGCACAGTGAAAGATCCCATGCATTCCCGCTCACCAAGGTATAGACGCTCACCATTGAGAGCAATTTCCTCCCAAGTTTAATATTAGTAAGTTAGGATATTTAGGCAGGAGGGAATAATATCTGCATGATTACTTCACGTGCAACGAAATTTCTAGCTCCTAGAATCCCGATATAAAACTCTTTATAAATGCAAATAATGAACGAATAGTAAATTTGGCGGGGGAAAATAATTATATACCATGAGAAGACGCTAGCGTAAAGTGTAAAGTACACCCGCCACAAGAAAAAAATCATAAAAAAGTTACCTGCGGCAAACGAAATTACTGTATTTTCATGCACTCGCATGCGCTTGCTCCATTAAGATATATATCTGGTTTGTGGTAAAACACCGCCACCTATCCCCACAAGAGACACACACCACTGCTACATAACTTTGACCGAATGAAAAATGACACGCGAACATTTGTATGTACAGTGGCTCACATTAATATTCGGCCACCGATGATTATCGCAGTTTCATGGCCTTATGTTACATTAGAAATGAAGATAAACATAAAACATATTGCACAATCATTCTTGTGTGCTTTAAATGAAATGCAATAGTAGCCAATAACTGAAATGAGCAGTGCAAGTTAGTGAAACACAATATTTTGTCCTCGCGTGCTTCATAAGTACAACACTTTAATATTCGGCCAGTTGTGGTGGACGCGTGGCACAGACATGATGCACATTGCGTTCGTAACTCGTGTAATTCCCTGCACACGCTCTGCGCTGAGAGATTGTATTGGGCAGCTCTGTTGGCTGCTGCGTCAGTCAGGAAAATGGGACGTCGGGGCAAGAATACAACGTTTGAACAACGGCAGTTGGTCATTTTTCATAATGAAAAGAAGAAATTTCAACGAGAAATTGCGGACCACTTGAATCTGCCGAGGTCCACTGTCGGAGACATCATAAGAAGATTTCAGAAGTAAGACAGAATAGATTCGGTACTTTAAAAGGGACAGCCAAAGAAACTAAGCAAGAGAGAAGAACGTCTACTAATCAGGGAAATAAAGAAAGATCGAAAATTAGTACTTGTAAATGTACCACGTAGGTACTCAATGAATGTGGAAAGAACGTCCATCCAGAAACCAGGGTAGCAGGGTATCTAGAAAGGAGCCTTTCATTAATGAGGCAAATAGAAGAAAAGACTTATGTTCGCAAAATACCATGCTGACAAAGATTAAATCTGGTGGAATGATGTTATTTTTGCTGATGAGACGAAATTTAATGTGTTTGGTTCAGATGGCAGGGTAACAGCATGGCACAAGCCAAATCACGAGCTAAACCTGTGAACATACAACCTACTGTGAAACACAATGTAGGTAGTATTATGATATGTGGTTGTATATCTTCAGCAGGTGTTGGATAGGCTGTATGTTGATGGAAAAATGAAAACGGAAGGCGATCTCAACATCCTGTAAGCAAACCTACACAAGAGGGCTGATAATCTGGGCATTTGGAACATGTTCGACGCGTGGCGCATATGAGAAGTGTTAGAAGCGGTGCTATCACAAACCTCCCCCCTCCCCTCTCGACGGACATCTTAAACCAGTGTTGGGTGTTCCGGACGAAACGTGTCTCCCATTTACGTATACCGAGGTCATGCCGAGATGTAGTAGCGCATGTAGGCAATTACACGGGTCGCTGCAGCTCGGGCCTCCTCCTCCCGCCCCCATCCCCCTAGCAAGCCCCGTGAAATTTGTAAACGCCGAGAAATGACGAGGTAATAGAGCGATTTCCACCTGAAGTTAAAAACACGCACCGAGAAAAAGCTGACAGAGTATGGCAGGGGCAACTGGCCCACACTACCCCCTCCCCCAATCTTAAAGAACCAGGGCGCGTGTATGAAGTGTGTTGTACTGCGCCCTCCACCCTTCCCACTCGCCCAACAAGGGAGACACGTGTAGGAATCGAGGGAGGGAGCGAAGAGAAAATATAAGCCTCTTTGCGGGAAGGGTGGGATTCTGTAGATCAGTTGAAGGAAATCAGTGGACAGTTTTGATCACCACGCCGAGAGAGTCCGTCAGTCAGTCATATCGGGGCAGTCAGAAGCTGCGATACTCCGCGCCAACAGAGTAAGTCAGTGCAACAGTTACCAAGGCCGGGATATCGGAACTCACCCACATCCCGCCGCATCAGTTAGTCGCATCATTAAGGGGTCAGCCATATCGGAACGCGAAACGCAGGGAAGAATCAGAGACAGTTGTCAGAGTTACGTCGGATGAGTAGTATCGCCACACTGGGACACGTATGGCGACAGGCATTGGGAACCGGGAGCGCGTAGTCAGCCGTATGAGAATCACAACATTAAGGGGCCAGTCTTATCGGGACGCGAAACGCGGGGCGCAGAGCAGAAGCAGTTAGACAGTTACCGCATCAGTCAGTCACCAGTCAGTCAGTTACAATAATGCACTGAGAAGGCAGAGTCTAGTGGTGAGCTCTAACAAGGAGCGCCATGTAGAACTAGTGGGATTAGTCCAGTGCAGCCTGTAGCCGAGAAGGACGGGTGGGGGCCCGCCCGGTGTCCCTCGCCGAGACATGGTAGGGAGGTAACAATCAGTTAAAACCCTATTACGATAACGGAGCGGGTGGTGAGCTTCAACGAGAAGTGCCACGTCGAGAGGAGGCCAGCTGAGTGCAACACACCAACAACAGCCAGTCCGAGGGCCTATAACAGGGGCTATCAAGCTCACCAGATCTCATCAATTGCCGGAACGTATCTGGGCCATCCAACTCACCAGATATCAGCAACTACTGGAATAACTACCCCGCAACCGCAACAAGTTCAGATAAGTAACAACGGCGTCACTCAGGAACCTGTCCTGTCACCTAATGCCCCCACAGCGTCGAAAACGTTAGCCAGAACATTGTAACCAGCCCTTCAGGCCAGAAATCGCAGGGTGTTAAAGTATGAGTAAATTCATCCGCTCAAGGTGCCGGGAAAGTATGTAGAAACTCCCGGCAAAGTTCCGGGAATGTATGAATAAATTCCCTTTAAATAAAACTGTTGAAAACTAAGAAGTCGTGATGAATTCATTGTTTGATACCCTCAACCTTCAAGGCACCTTATAGTCTGTGCCATTTAACATTAACTGTAGAACCTACGAACCATTTTGTACACCACAGGTGGGGAGTAACATCACATTTAAGTTCTTCCAAGATGAAGACCCAAAACACAAGTCGTACATTGTCAAGAGCTGGATTTTGTATAACAATCCCAAAGTCTTTAAAACACTTCCTCTATTACTCGACCTGAATCCTATAGAAAATCTGTGGGATAAACTCAAAAGAAGACTGCGTACTACAATAATTTGGTCCATAAAAATTAGAGAAAAGGTTCAAGGGAGAATGGAGTAAGTTTGGCTCCGAATGTACCAGGAAAATAATTGCTAATATGCCACAACGCCTGCGAGAAGTAATTAAACAGAATGTCTATGTTACCAGGTACTAATTAATGTTTGTTTAATTTGCAAAAAGGATTATGTTTGTGTTTGAATGATGATGGTCGAATATTTAAGTGGCGTACTTATGCAGCATAGGATGACAAAATCATATTGTTTGTTAAGTTGCATTGCTCATTTTCGTTATTGGCTACCGCTTTATTTCATTTAAAGCACACAAGAATGATTGTGCAATATGATATATGTTTATCTTCATTACTAATGTAACATAATGCCATGAAACTGCGATAATCATAGTTGGCCGAATGTTAATGTGAACCACTGTATATGTGCGGTCTCTAATCCTGCAGACGTCAATAGTATTCACTCTTTATGTATTACACGATCTAAAACATATTTTTATTCCCGAAATGCTAGTCCACAATGCAGATTAACCCACAATACGAATTTCTGCAAAGACCCACGCATGCAGCTCTTATTCACCACCACTCAACCTCCTCGAGATTAATAGGGAAAAACTTCACAAGTGCGAAAAAATTAGAGCATAGTGCGTTACAGAGATCATGAAATTTTAGAGTTATGTTAATCCCTTTCGAATGAAAAAATTATAATTATAGGTACTAATTACTTTTCGTAAATAATTACTGGCTCAAAATCCATCTTAGTTTTTTTTTTTCGTATAAAGAACACAATGTGATATTTTGATATTAATTCCTGTGAACCCAAAGATACTCTGTAATGTTGTAAACCTAATAAATACGAAACAAAATATATACATTCTCCGCTTGCTCATATGTGAAACACATACACAGATCCCGAAATATCCCAATTTGCCGGCGAGTCTGGTAGACGCATTAAAATACTATTTAGACAAAAGCATACCTAAAGAAGTGTTCACGAGTCCCACTACAGAAGTAAACGAGTGACACGTGCAGTCGTAATCTGAGCTCGCGCACACGTCCAGCCGCTCAGCACCAAGTGTTGAATTGGACTTTGCTCTAGCGCACGGACCACGGTTTTCTTGCGGGAAGGACGCGGGGTCTTGTCGCTCCAGCAGCATGTTTTATTTCTCACACACGCAAACATTAATTCATAGGATTATAAACACAGACGATATCAGAAAGCACAAGTCATCACCAGTGTGACCCATATTCAGGGGTGGGGGGCACCCGGGTTCGTTACTCGACTACTTCGGCCAAATATATATATATATATGTATTAAGTCACTGCAGGTGAATGTTGGGATGGTTTTTTTGGTCGAGTTTGTTCCCATCTGCGGTAGAAACTCGCTTCGTCTCAGAAGGATGTGAACTTTAGTTTTTTATTATAATTTTAGTTTACACGCCACCTAGAATATGTAGGCTCACACTACGATTTTACGAGAATCGGGTAGGCAGACGCGAATAAAAAATATTCACATCTGTTCCATATAAGAAGAAGGGGTGTTGCGCCTTTTCCTTTCGCAACGAATCCATGATATCAAGCTTTCAGAATCACAAATCATCCTCGTTTAGAGGACTACAAACTTAGAAAAAAATAGCTTGAAATCTTAACATGTTATGTAGGCAAATATGTAGGTATTAACTTTAAAAATTGCCTATATTGAGCATAAAGATTTATTTGGTATCAGAAATTCTTTGCATTTTTCGGGCATACCAAGAAACCATTTTGCATTTAACAGGTATTTGAAGCTGCCATTTTGCACTAGATTGGTTGTTGGAGTGTCTGATAACGCTAGGAATGTACACCGAATCGGGCCATTATTACTCTCTTCGTTACGCAGTGAACGAATCTTTTCATCTGCTGATGCATATGCTTACAAACATTTCCACGCCCACATACATAGAAACCATTTGGAAAAAAACTTACAGAATATTTGATCAGTACGTTTTTACAAATGCGAGTGTAAACCTCATTTGTTGAATAAAATATTTAAGCATTATTGCGTCGAGAAAACTTAAGGAATTTTGACACCGAAAAATAAATATATACATACTCGCATGAATTCCAGTTACGGCAAGGGAAAACAAGCCACCCATTACAGAAATAGAAAAATTATTTCCCATTAACGAACTTATGGTAAGAGGCTTCATAACCCGAACAGTGCTACATATTTGTGTTTCCGAAACGACACGATATTCCAAGGTGAAAATTGCTTACTATTTTTTAAGTTGTACTAATCTTGCACTTCTAGAGGAAACATCTTTGTTTACACACAAAGGACCTGACCAGACCACTGAAAAAATAATAATGCCCAAAACCCTAATATTATTATTTTTATAATTAGACACTACGTTACGTAATATCAGAGAAGAATACCGATTTAAAAATAGTCCCCAGTCCATTATGAACCTGCAGAAATACCACTGTATCATAGTTATACGAATGATACCTGGAAAACGATTCTGCCACTGCGCCAAGTCCTTCAGTACAAGTTTCAATGCGTTGCGAAATGAGAAGAGTGGTTGTTTGAAGAACTCATCTCGTGTCCTAGGCTGTTAACTTAAATAAATACATCAAAGTTTGCAAGTACAGTATTCCTTTTCTACATAAAAACGGCACGTGACGGCGTCGCTTCCCCCTGTTAACAATACGCTGCATAATATGTTCACAGATGGCGAGGGAACTATGGCCAATACAAGCAACGAGCAATGTACCATACAATCGGTTCTTATGAAATATACACGTGAACTTAACGAACGTCGAAAAAATAATGAAGCGCCAGGAGCTGCGAAGGCTAATATTGCCAACGATACTCCTCCTTCGAAGGAAAGAATACTTGTTTATGTTTTTTCTGACGAAGAAACAGGTAATGCCTCTGCTGAAAGAGAAAAGGGTCAAGGATACGATAATGAAGACAGTGTTCACGGTGAAAACAGTAGTGATTTTCTTCGACGTCCTAACACATCTCCTCACCGGCTTTGCTGAAAAAAGTGTTGTGAATAATGCAGAAGACGACCAGAACGTCGACTACATATTTCCTGAAGACCACAATGAACTTGTTTATAGACTTATACATGTGATTGGCTTGCACAGTAAGCAGGTTTTTACAATCATCGGTGAGCTTAAGGAAAGGGGCTACATAGAATGAAACCATGGTGTACTATCCATCATCACCAAACATCAGAAAACGGCAAACATTGGATGCAGGGAAAAAGTAGGATAATAAATTTACGTGCTCTTATTTATGCACTTTTGATTTCTTGAACATTACCGTACTGCTTTTCAGGAAAACTTATTATTTCAGTGGTGTATAGAATTCAATGCAAGGGTCTGGTTTAAGTAAAAAGTTAGATGAGAAATTGTTGAAGGGGAAATATAGTTCAATCTGAAGTATTATGTCTTTCTTGTACTCTTTAAGTTGGCTGAGTTTTGTTTGACAAACAAACGAACTAAGGAAGAAATGTTTTGGGTTTCATTTTTTAGGAATAAGAAATGCTTTTGAGGAATGGGTTTTGAGACATGAAAAAGCAAAAATCTGGAAGCAACCCTGCCGGGAATCGCACCTGTCTCGTCGAGTTGGGGCGAAGATGCCACGTGAAGTATGGACTGATGTTGAGTTGGACCTCGTGTGCTAAAATGTGTGTACAAAATAAAGGATGCTGTGTGCGTGCTGGCGATGGAAAACGAGAGCTGTAGCCACTGTGGCCCCCCTCTTATGCGACATCTTGAAAGAAGTAATTTTTGCAAAATGAGACTCGGTGCTGTTTTCTATGGGGAGCCTGAACTGATGTGTCCAAATGTTCATAATTTCGCAGATTTCAGTAGGCATGCTGACCTCAGTAATGTCTCCTGCAGCCAGATATTTTTACATTTTGCTCGTGTGTTTGCAAAATACCAGATTTTATATCTTCGTGGCAGCACGAGGGGCTAATCGAGCGCAAGTATGTAAGTAACCATCAGAACTCTTTCTGGGAAATATGGAGGTACACGAAGTGTGTTGTAAAAATGAACATCGATAATAGTAGAGTTAGCTCTCACGTGTGGCCTTTCGAAAATGAATCATTCATATATCTATGTTACACTGGTATACCTGCAGGTTCTTAATGAACTGGGACCATTTGAAATCATAATTAAGCTCTGATATTACGCTTTGTACTGTTACGATTACAACACACGAAGAGAGGCTGGGTAAGGCAAGAATGTGGTCAACGACTCTTATTAAAAAAATGTTTACAAACAACAGGAACTGTGATGCAACGACTAAAAATGCAGGAATCTGCCGATATAAATATAATATCTGTGTCTGGCTGAGACAGTGGGGTTGCGGCAATTTCATCGACATATAACGGCAGTATCCCCACCCAAGCTAAAAGGGAGAACCAAGAGGAATAGAGAATATAGGAGGAGGTGGGCGTGAACGAGAAGTGTGGTGGGCACGGCAGCTAAGGGCCGGGATGTCAGTGGGCGTCGGCCCTCCCTGAACGGGGGTCTCCGAACCGCAATTGGGGGTAAGTGTCTTACGCAAGGGTGAGAGAGCGATCCCGGAGCCCTTATATCCTTGTCGTCCCATAACAGATTGTTCTTCACATCTACCTCGATCCTTAACCCCACCAACCACATCACGCTGTAATTATTGAAGTTCAATCAGGACATATCTTCCTGAACTAATAAGTATTGCTTAATTAATTGCCCCCCTACTTCCCTTCATGAACTGCACGAACTACACTCACCTTAAGGAAGTATAAAATTGGTGGAGGCTTGGTTCCTCCCTAACCTCTCGCGGTTTTACATCAGCTTCTCTACCATCCATCCCCATTTCAATAAATTCCTCACCCAACAACACTTATTTTTGAAGTAATAAATAATAACATAATTCCAGCCTCATTCACTTTTAACATTAAAACATTTAGCTTTTAAGTAGCAGCATAATTAAAATAATGTCATAATATCAGTATAAGAAAAATGGGGAGTTGGCACCAGGGACTAGGGAGCTCGGAGCTGTTCATGCTCTTTCATTTCGGTCGGTCGGCAGCCATATTGGGTGTAGGTGACCTTGAACTGTGACCCCAGTGACCTTTTACCTATTACCTTGACCCCAGTGACCTTTGACACAAAAAATCCAAAAATCCATAATAATCCAAAAAAATCTAAAAAAACCAAAAATGTTATAAATGTTTGTATATAACTGTTAAAAAAAATATTTAAAAATGATTTTTAAAACATTGTATTTTTTTATTAAATACGTTTCCAGAGGTCTTTCCTCACCACCACCACCTCTCACCCATACTCATTCCGTCGTCCGTCGTTTGCGAACATCGTGTTTTTTGTTTTATAATTTGTTGTTGCATTGCTGGAGAACGCCATCATGGTATTTTCGTTTGTTTTTGGTTTATACAGTGCTGGAGAATGCCATCTTGGATTCCATATGTATTCATCATCTAGGTATTAGTATTAGTAAACGATTTAGCCACCAGGCGGCAGCCATATTTATTTATGTTTTTAAAGTATAGGTTACACTCTCGGCGCTCTCAATATTGGACTAATAAACACATAGGTGGCGTTAATTTCTCGATTATGCCGCCTGCTATCGACCTGTACCGAATGTTGTCATTGAACATTCCTGCAAAGTTCGTAAACTCTCAAATAAAATATTTTTATTTAATGCTTAAATGCAAATATTTTTTCATAAAATAATTTTTGTATAAAGCGGATGGGTTTTTACAATAAACAAAATGCAACATAACTTTAATAACAATTTTTTTATTTGGTTATGTAGAACATGAGAATACACATAAACATTGTTTTCGACACCCAGAGGGTGCCGCGGGTTTTGACCTAGACTGCCCCTCCTGCACCTTATCCACTAGGGTATAGCAGGAGACCAAATTCAGAGCAGTTAAGGGGAGTGCGGATCAGGACTTCCCATATATTCAGGCTTAGGCCAGTTCAGGCTCTAATAATGTCACATCAGCTGTTAGATGTGTGGACTCCCCCGCCAGACTTATGTTGTCCGTAACCTTAGTTACTTGAGCTTGGTCAGCGCTCTAATTGGAAGCAGTTGAATGCTCCCAACAGAAAGAGATAACGCCCTTTCCAATCGCAGTGGGTGGATGTTCTCCACCCGAGGGTGGTTCCACCTCACCTTTCAACAGCAGAGTACGGAGTTGAATCCGTACGTGCCACCTTGATGGGGCCGAGTGCTATCCTCACTCTACAAACCCGCTTTGTGAACGAGTCCTCTTACTAGGTGGACCAGACCGTCGACCTTTCGTTAGGTCGTAACCAGAACCTGGGGCAGGTCAGCACGCTTGCGTTCCACGGCAGCTGCTACTGACTATTTCCGGCACGCCAGGCCCAGCACTCCAGGCAAACACCCACCTCCAGATCTCCTTCTAAGCAGAAGGATCAACCAATGCCACCCAGAGTCCGACCCGCGATCAGCACGGCCGAAGCCGGGGCTTTCACACTGATCCCCTGGGTACCCACAATTTTCAGACATGCACACTGAGTTTTCACCCGGGACAGCCCAGCCCCTCCAATACACATATACAATGGTACATTAACTGCAATCTTCGGTGTTCACCTCTCGATGTCCGCTTCAGCGACCCAGGAATTGAAGCGGGCAGGGAAACCCAGCCACTTGACGTATGCCCTCCCATTACATAGTTTCAGCACCTTCTCGAACAAATATACATCTGAAAACTTTGTAGGCTCGATCACCTCTGCGTAGAAACCACCATGGATGGGGACATTATTCATATCCTCGAGAAAGTATGTATTCGGAGCATAATTGCGTATACGTTGAACACAAAAGTGTTCGGGGCTCCCAATTCGCCTTGAACCCTTTCTCGAAAATGCCTTTCTCTTTGGAGACGCGAGACGCGCATCAGGTTGCCAACCTTGGCTTTAGGCTGGCTTGGGTCCCTCCTTTTCACGTCAGTGTACAAGGTTCGAAGCAGGGAGTCGTCCTTGACGTCTTCGGGCTTCATGCGAGTGGTAGAATTAACGGTATAATTGTACTCGCAGACGAATTTCGGCAGTAGTGTCAAACACTTGCAGCAATTATTGAGGTAAAATTAAAGAATTGTATCGCGTAATATATATTCTTAATTTCTATACCTACTTGAAAATTTATTATGGATGGAATATTAAATATTCTTTGTAGAACTAAAAATAAAAAATAAAAACATTTATAAAATACACATTATTTAACTTAATGTAAATATACATAATATTTAATTAACTTCAAACGTAAACTTACAGGGACATACAAAGTACTCACTATAAACCTGCATATATAATGTTACATTAACGTAAAGGTTAACATACAGTATGCACCAGTGGCGTGTTTCTCCAAGCGGGTGCCTGTGTGTGTGCGCAGCAGATTGCCGCAACCACTCCTCTAACTGGCTGTCGATAAATCGGTCGCATGACATTTAACAAGCTTGCTCCGCGCTCGGCAGTCCCTTTGCGGTCGAGACACCTGTTTCGAGGTTTGTGTGCACGTCAGCCAGCTCCCCGACCCCGGCGCCAATTACACCCTTGTTCAATTAACGGTCCCGCTCCTACGATTTCGCCCAATTGAACCAACAAGACCGCCCCCCGAGCGCACACGCTCTCGCAGTTGGACGGAGAACGCTGTCGGGGGTCTACGTTGGCCGTGCTCTCCAAGGTGCTGCACTCTCGTGATGAGAAGCTTCATTCGAAATTTTGCTTTTTAAGGACGTCGTCTGTGTACTGGTATTTTGTAGGTGATATTCTCGATAGAAAGCTGACATGGCAGAGCCATGTGATGGCTTTATGTCAGCTTTATATACTATAATAAAGCGCGGATCTGGCCTTAAGATACACTATGGGATTAGAATCTATACCTCATTGATACACCCCATAATTACATATGCGGCCCCTGCGTGGGCATGTTGTGCACAACGCCACTGAGTAGACCCGTATCAAGGGCGTAGGTCCAGCTGGGCTTTAAGATCGCCTCCGGGACAATTCGGGCCTAATTTTAAGACACACGCACACTCCTTGCTTACACAGCACACTGTCAGGCACTTTGTAGTCACAGCTCAACATGAGGAAAAATACATGTTACAGCCCATGGTTACAGTGGATTGCCTGCTGTGAGATTGCATTGCGAATTACTGTACACACCAGCTACACACAGCTAGCTAACTCATATTTTGTTTCTTAAGATATTAAAGCGAACCTGTGGTGGCTTTGCCAATACAAGCTGGCTATAGTGCATATGTGTGTATATAAATATATAGTTTTCAGGAATCCACTGGGTATTAGGGGAAGGGTAAAACTGGAGCAATTGCACCATTCCCCCCACCAGAGTGGTGTGTCTCCACCACTCTAGTTAAACCAGTGTCACACAGTATATGGGAAAACTATGTCCCGCCCTCTTCTCTACTAGTCTATCTCTACCCACTTATAAATAGCTGTTCCATACGTATTTGTCTCCTGTAGCATTTTGTATTAATGCATGCAAAAATTTTGAATTATTTCCTGTCAAAAATATTTTTACAGTGTTAATGCAAGTTTTTCCCTTTCTCTTCTTAGTTATAGGTTAACCAAAAGTACACTCACGGTGGCATTCACGGCCCCAATCGCGGTCATGGCTACCCAATCCCTCGCTGCCACGATGCATGTCTCTATGCATGAATTCCTTCTCCTGTAGACGTATGGGGCCTATCTCTGAGACGCAGTTAGCTCCCGTCCGTACCTTGGACACACTTTTAACACTTAGAATAAGGGTAGGTTATGAAAATGAAAACCGGAAGTTGACAGTTGTGTGTCTGAGTCCTAGAAGCTTGGTAGCGGTACCTCTTTACCGAAGGCACTAAACTGGCCTGCATTCTTGCTCTCGTCGACATGTCTCACAAAACTTTCAGTAGTCAACTTATCTTTTATGGTGTGATAAATGTCAATTGCTATGTTAGATAGCTGTACTAGAATTTTCATACGTAAAAATGTTTGTGAAACTCATTTATTAAGCCTTTTTCACTTTTCAAAAGACGCCTCAGAGACAAAAATAGAAAACTGAAGCTACCTTTCGGAGGTGGAAATTTTCTTACATTCTATCTGTAAGCAGATGCCACTCAAGTATTTCTGAAGAGTTTTTAAATGACAAGTATATAACCGAAACTCCGCTCTCTGGTTAGTGCCTGGGCGTTCAAGTGCATTGCCACATGTTACAAATACACACTTTTTAACGAAACAATTTATAATATCCCCAATACGTTAAGTTACGAAAATATTAAATACCTCAGACGAGAAAGAAATGGCAAACCCCGCATGGAGTAAATATAATTTCGAGACCATCCAGCGTCTTTGAAAACTGATTTTTCAAACTGCTGTATCTCATAACATGCTACCCGAAGACGAGTACAATTATTGTAGGAGCCTGTATTGTTTTTTACTACACACTTCCCGCAAAAAAAAATAATAGACCACGGCTAAAAGTCCTATAGGTGCACGCATCACGACTAAAACACTGCCCGCAAGTTAAAAGTGCCTTGTGCATAGTCGTGATGGTGCAGTTGATGTACGTGTCACGGTCACCCTTATTGTTCAAACGCTTCTGGGCCTCAAACACGAAACGTGTTAATGACAAGAACCGGTTTTTTTATGGCAAAAATATTCAACGAATAGTTGTACTCCAAAACATTTTACCTGAGATTCACTCTCCTGACTGAATATTTTTTAACTGTTACGTATCTTAACCGTCTGTCAGCCAATCACGGACGTTGACTGGAGGAGTACCCTTATTCTGAGTAGCCATTAAATCTTCTCGCAGAGACACGAGGCCAATAACTGAAGTAAAGCTGCTGGTGTGCACATAGGCTGTTGAATTCTAGCCTACACGGAAATATTCTCGCAAATTAGTGATTGCCCTACTGATGACGACAGGGTCACCGGGTTTATAACGGGATCCTACACATGATGACTACCGACTCGCTGCTCATGAACTGAATCCTGTGGAGAGTCCGACGCGAACCGTCACCAATACGTCCGGCGAAGACGTTCAGTTCGACACTCGCCGTGGCGATTCAAAATTTCAGCACTGAGCTGGCACACGAGTGATGCATACCAATTATAATACCATACCGTACTGGTCCTAGACGATCACCGTCTACCGGTAGGTTGCTGCACGGGTCTGTGTCTGGCCTACGAAACTCCTGGACCGAGGCCACTACATCTTCATCTTTCAGTTTCCCAATTGCCTTCTCGAGGTTAGGTCACCCCTCACCATTCCCAGTCTCTTTTGAAACAAAAACAAAAAAGGGGGCAAGGGCAGGGATTCTAACCTGTATCTTCCGGATGTTGGACAACTACATACAGGTAGCACAACATCACAGAGGTATACTCAAGTGATATAGGTACTACTGTAAATCGGATATAGGTCGTAATATTCTTTCTGTGGAAATCAATGTCAAGGAGATCCCGGAACTTAATATTATAATGAGAGTGAAACCAAAGAACCAATTCATTATTAATACTGTAATTCTCCCTTCCGACGATGTATTCGTTAATCCCCGCTACTCACGAACGAAAAAAAAAAAAATATTATTTTTAATTGCTGGACGTAAAAAGTGGGACAATAAATACGGGACGGAAATTAAATTCTACTAAGCTCATTTATTTCAATTTTGCTTGCTTGAGTTATTATTGACTAGGCAGGCCATCTTAAATGTTAGAGTAGATTCTGTGAGACTCCAAATCTTCAATTGCGTTAGTATTTTTGTATCGCTAGTCACACATAGCAAGCCACTGATTGAAGCTTGTTACTCTAGTGAGTCATGATGAATGTCGTGACGGGCCTAGGATGTATTCATATTTCTGAAACACATATTCGCCTTCCACTCCCCTCCAAAAACAGTGATCACATATAAATCTCCCCTTCTTGTATTAAGGCAAACGTAATATCGGCAAAATAACCACCATGAGACTGACTGCCCCCTTTTTTCATCAGTGTGCCCCTGGTATTTTATAATAATTACAGTCTATTTTTTGCAAGTTACTCGGCCATCCGTGGTTTCACAGCTCGCGTCAACTGTGTTGTGTGTTTGTTCCCCGCGCACCAGTTGTAAAGAAAATCAATTTTAACTTGGGAAACTGATAGCCATCATGTTCAAGAAAGTCGCTCCTCCTATATTCAGTCTCGCACGGTTGCTCGTAGAATGCATCAGACTTTCTCGCAGTCAGGGTTTTACGCTTGCTACACTGGAGAGCCAAAAAGAATAGTATAGGCGTGCGTATGCAAATAACTGAGGCATGAAACTAATCAGAGTAACGCGATGCGGTTGGCAGCGGCTACATAAGACAACAAGCGTCTGGTGAAGTTGCTAGATCGGTTAGTACTGCTACAATGGCAGGTTATCAAGATTTAAGTGAGTTTGAACGTGGTGTTATAGTTAGCGCACGAGAGATGGGACATAGCATTTTCAACGTAGCGATAAAATATGGATTTTCACGTAAGACCATTTCACGAGTGTACCGTGAATATCGGGAATCCAGTAAAACATCAAATCTTCGACATCGCTATGGCCGGAAAAAGATCGCGAACGAACGGGACACACAACGACAGACGAGAATCATTAAACCTGACCGACGTGCAACCCTTTCTCAAATTGGCGCAGATTTCAATGCTGGGGCATCAACAAATGCCAGAGTGCGAACTATTGAACGGACCATTATTGATATGGGCTTTCGGAGCCGAAGGCTCACTCGTGTACCGTTGTTGACTGCAAGACACAAAGTTTTACACCTCGCCTGGGTCCGCCAACACCGCCATAGGACTGTTGATGACAGGAAACACGTTGCCTGGTCTGACGATTCTCGTTTCCAATTGTATCGGGTGGATGAACGTGTACTGGTATGGAGATATCCTCATCAATCCATGGACCTTACATGTCAACAGGGAACTGTTCAAGCAGGTGGAGGCTCTGTCATGGTATGAGGCGTGTGCAGTTGGCGTGAAATGGGACCCCTGATACGTCTAGATACGATTCTGACAGGTGACAGATATGTAACCATCCTGTCCGATCACTTGCACCCATTCACGTCCATTGTGCATTCCGACGGACGCGGACAATTCCAGCAGGACAATGCGACACCCCACACGTCGAGAGTTGCTACCGAATGGCTCCAGGAACACTATTCTTACTTTCGACACTTCCATTGACACCTAAATCACCAGACATGAACATTATTGAGCATATCTGGGATGCCTTGCAACGTGCTGTTCGGAAGAGATCCCTACCGCCTCGCACTCCTATGGATTTGTGGACTGCCCTGCA
Organism: Clitarchus hookeri; assembly: GCA_002778355.1. NCBI lineage: Eukaryota > Metazoa > Arthropoda > Insecta > Phasmatodea > Phasmatidae > Clitarchus > Clitarchus hookeri. The sequence goes on along the minus strand of NQII01006956.1, from coordinate 49,786 downwards.
GGATTCATGGTGTGAATTGCCTCCTGCATACTTTTAGACATTAGTCGAGTGCATGCTACGTCATCTTGCGGCACTTCTGCGTGCTCGTGGAGGCCCTACACAATATTAGGCAGGTGTTCCATTTTTTTTTTTTTTTGGGTCTTCAGTGTACATTATACCCAGGTTACACAAACAAAAGTTATTTAAAAGTTATATTTTAAAATTTTTATTTTGTGGTGGAGCGATTTTATTTAACATAGTGACTGCAATGAAAATGTTATTTTACTGCTTCGTTGGCAGCACGCAGATTTTCTCCTTCATAAAAAAATTGGGTAAGGCGAATTTTTCCAGATTTTTGCCCGTGGTGAATTATATTTAAAAAAAACTAAGTTGCATGCTTATAACGTCTTGTTAAGTCACACATAAAAAAACAAGATATTGGCAATTTAACTAATAAGCTTAAGTTGTTTTACATACATACATACATATATATATATATATGCGGGTAAATTTGATGACTTAGGCCCTACTCTAGGACTTAAATACAATGAACATGCATGTTTANCATATATATATATGCGGGTAAATTTGATGACTTAGGCCCTACTCTAGGACTTAAATACAATGAACATGCATGTTTAAATAAAATATTGGTATTGCCGTGATTTAGAAAATATGGTTTCCCCACTTAAAAAACATTCCAATTTTTCATGGCCTTCTGTATTATTCGTATTTGCTAAAATTTGGTGGGGATCGGTTGATTGTTTCCCGAGATGTAGCATAAAAGTGGAGGGAGCTATACAGTAAAATGGTTGAAAAATAAGCTTTGTTTAGGCACGTTTAGTGGTTGTAAAATAGTCTGCTACCAATATACAAGGTTTGGCCAAACTTGGTTACATGGTTTCGTAGATATAGGGCAGTATAAAAAAATATTCATTTAACCGCCGTTTAAAAAAATAATTGCCTCGTAGATATAGGGCAGTATAAAAAAAATATTCATTTAACCGCCGTTGAAAAAAATAATTGCCTGACTCACATAAAACATATCAGTTTATATGGTGTTCTGTAGAATTTCTTGTCTGCCAAATATGGTAGAAATATGTTGATCATTTCCCTCGGTACAATACAAAAACATAATTTTTTAATGAGGTTCTATATTACAAAATATTACACATTCGAGGATATAAATTTTTTTATGTAATGTTTGAAGTCGCTTATTTCAGCATACCAACATTGGTTGTAATTGCTTAAACGGTGTGGCGCACATACCAAAATAACGAAACTTATTTGTGTGGCCACCTTTGTTGGAAGTGCCTTATCAATTTTAGTCGTATATGGTAACTTTGCCTCCCATTATATTTGTTACCTGCAAAATTTTATAGCAAACTATTGGGTAGTTTTTGATATATCATGTAAGAGAACTTCCTCTTATTCAGTTAAAATAATCAATTTAATAATTTTTTTCTGTGATGTATTGATAACGGGTAGTTAGCATTCCATAAATTAATTTCATCAGTATTTTCAGAAAAACAAGGAAGTTAATTAAATATGTCAACAATAAACTGAATGGTTTATGTCAATATCCTTGTTTCATTTTTGTAGTTAGCAGGTTTATTTATCTGTGTAACACTTTTAATTTCTGCGGGCAAAAGTGCTAAAACCCTGCTATTGTAAAATATTACATACTGTAACTTATAACCCCCAGCCTTTGCATATAAACAGTATCTGACATAAATACATAATTTACCATTGTCTCTTAGTAAATAACATAGCTCCCATAAAATAAAGCATTTTAAGGCTAGAGTATGTAGTTTTCTTCGCCCTTTTTTATAGTCTACATTCGATAGGCGCTTTTGATTTCAAGTATATAATATTTTGCAATGATTATAGTATATATAAATATTCAGTTGTGTAAACTTGTGTCCCGGTGGACTGCCCTATTCATTCTACCCTATAAGTGCCAACGTGCTTAACACATCAGCTGCCAAACTTGAATGATTAAGTCGATAGTGACTCCCATGATCGTTTTCATTTTCACTGTTTATTGTAAAAACTGCTACAGCAAATTTGATAAATTTTTTTTCCCTACATTTTTTTTAGTTACGTTTCCTGTTTGTGAAATAAACTTCAATTTCATCACCAAAAGTACGTCTCGGTATTAATAGTTGTTNTTTTAGTTACGTTTCCTGTTTGTGAAATAAACTTCAATTTCATCACCAAAAGTACGTCTCGGTATTAATAGTTGTTTTAGGCGGTACAACACGAGTGCAGATTGACAAGTATAAATCAGTGCTACTAAGTCAGACAAAATTAAACAAAATTAACAGTTATTATTTGCCTTTTTTCATTTGAATGATTGGAAGTATACCAGATTCAAGTTCAAATAACTTCCTGCCATTACGCCGTAGAAAAAATCACCTTAGAAGCTGCGTTAGATTCGAAGATGTATCTTTTCTAATTGCTTCTGTCCAAAATGAAATAATCACGGAATGCAGAACGACTTCATGCTGCAGTTACCGCCAACTGCGTAGCTTATTTATGAAGAAATTTTAAGCAAAAGTCTTATATTCACATGTCCTATTTTCTCATTATGTAAAATTATTTTCATTATTAGTACATCGGAAGGAAAAATGTAATCAAGTATTCCGAGAAACTGTTATTTAATCTGTTAGCGTTCATCAGTTGAAAATGTATGTAAATTCCTTAATTGCTTGTTTTAATTTTTAACTGCACTGAAGAAAAAATATGACCGTAGAATAATCTACACTTTGAAAACAGGGAGAGTCATCTGATGGGTTTCAGGTACTGTCTAAACATTAACGCAAAGAGTAATAGCATCAGAACTGTTTGTTGTATTCCTGTCTGTTATTGTATTTGCTACATGTTTGCTGCAGCAGGGCACTGCGTTTCTACCGCGAAGCAGATAGTACCTTCAACACAACAACTGTAACAATTATTGGATCGTTTACAACACAATCAGAATTGTAGTAAATACTTCCCTTAAATACGATTACAGAACTGTTCAGTACTAGCAACAGAACAGGTTGTACTTCCATTACAATCCAAATATTGTTAGAGTTGTTCTGCTGGAGTAACTATTATTTTGTAGGAACGCAGTGCTCAGGCGTGGCAACCGTACGTACACTAACAAATACAATCACATAAAGGAATAAAGCGTTGAGTTCTGTTGGCTTAGTAATGTAGTAATAATATATGTTAACTACATAGACGCTACCTACAAACCGTCAGTTTGTATACAACAATATTTTTATCTCGGTGTTCAAANTTGTATACAACAATATTTTTATCTCGGTGTTCAAAATTACGTCATTACTACCAACTTACCAGAAACATTGTCACTAAACGTGCCAGTTCTATCGAATCAATTACTCACAATACAGTTTGCCTCAAAATCCACAGCCTCGTGTAATTAAAAAAATACTAACTTTTAATTGCCTGCGTCCGTTTCGATACTATTGAGAGCACGCGTGTCTGCGTTTTCCGCAGCGGCGTTCATTATGAGCGCTAATTACTTCTAACGTATCTGTAGCTTTGGTAAACAATATCCTTTATCGCTCTCCGCATGCAATAATCTAACGGGTGATATATGTAACAATTATGNTGTAGCTTTGGTAAACAATATCCTTTATCGCTCTCCGCATGCAATAATCTAACGGGTGATATATGTAACAATTATGTTTTTATAAAACAATTATATAATTTACTTTATAAATTTATTTCCTATTGCTGCAGTTAAATGCTTAGCATTAGAAAGTTGTTAACATTTTTGTTAATATTGGCTGCAGTATTGAAAACTTTATCCATGTTTAAAAAAAAAACTTTTTATTCAAGTTAACATAAAATTTTACTAAAATCTTATAAAATGTTAATGTGTAAGTTTTTTTAAATTCTATATCGATAAATTAAAAATATTCCGAAGCTAATAGTTTTGATAACATAGCATGAAGTTAGCAATAGTATGGTGTTTATTTTGATCATAAACTGCCAGTATAGTTTTCGGCAGATAACAATAGACTGAAAGGGAAAACAAGTAGTGGAAGGAACTATCGGCAACAATACAAACGTTCTGAAAGGTTTTCCCAAAAGTATAAAATCTTTTTTTTTCTACATAAATAATTTGTCAGTGTTTTATCTATTTTTATTGTTAAAACAATTATGTTTCCATTTTTATGTTAGAAGTAACATAGTTTTCCTTATCCAGATTTATTTCAAAATTTGTACTCTCTACTTTGCTGCTTTTTCCCTCACAGTTCCAAGGTTTATGTGGGAAAGTCTTCCTGGGTAAAATTCCCTTGAAGCACAAAGTTTTTTTTTTATTTTTTTTTAACTTTTACAAAATATATCTGAGGCGGGAGTACATTTTTCTTTGCGATACCGTCTTTAGTGGCATAAAAATCAAATCATTCCCACCCAAAATATACTATGTGTTTTCGCGGACGAAAGTTTGCCTCGCTAAACTTTCCCAGAGATGATTTTAACTTGCCATCTCAAAATGCTCCACTTTCAGGAGAGAGAGTGGAAAGGGAGGGGAAGATATTAAGTCCGATGAACTGGGACGACGGATAAACAAAAAGAAAACAAAAAGTGAAGAATTCCACGATAACGAAAGTTATGACCACTAGCAAAACGTATCGCCCGAAGGATACGATGTTTAAGGGCAGAAATATGAAGACAAGTTCTCCGCATTATCCCCACAATCTTCTCTTGAGAGCAACTCCCCGCATCCGCTCACACGCTTAAGGGTAGTTCTACGAACTGGGGCGGAGGAGGCTGTTAAAATATTCCCTCCCTTCCGCAATTTTAATTAAGTTTACGCGCTGTAACTTGGCTTGCCGACTTTGCGCTGTGCGAGCGGTTGCCCCCAACTCTTATTAAGAGCATCCTCACTCTGCTACTATTTCATAGGCGGTTTTGTTATTGTTTAATTGGCCCGCTTTGATTACAGATAGCTGTTCAAACAAAGACCAAATACGTTTTCTTTTGTATTATACGATCTTGACGTGCCTTTGATCGTTATCTGAATTTGAAAAACATATGAAACAAAATTCAAAGTAACGAAAATCATGATTCTGAAATTTCTATCACACAAAAATATATTCAGGAGGTTTCAGGAGCACGGTAACTTTTGCTGGGTAGGAGTACACTTTTGAATATTGTCGCAACTGAGAATGTATTCAATTTTTTGTGCTTTTGGATTCTCTGCGTGCAATGTAAACGACGGCATTCTATGCGATTAGAATTTATTTAGTTATACAAAATTATTTCATTTATTTGCACAGGCTAAAAATTTACGACAGATGTTATAACATTAGAATGGGAAGAACTTATACAGGCCACTCAGAATGGTTATGAAATATTTAGGGAATCACAGCTGAGTTACAACACATTAAAATGTAACGAAAACATTTGTTAGAAACGCCCGGCCTTTATAAACCGTTTTAAAATAGATAGAATAATCAATATAGTGATAAAACCAACGACATTTCATTTAAGTTTATATTCGCGGTACATTGAAATAGTTTCTTCTCATTTAATTTCAAAATCTAGGGTGGAGATAATGCTTACAAGAAAGTATATACAGTGAAGTCTTCCTTTACGCTCCGTCACTTCCGAACTTATTAGGCTACAATTTGGTGTGTATGTGAGTATGCATGTATGAATGTATGTTAATAAAGGCTTATAAGCTCTTTTACCAAAAGAGTTTTCTTTGCTAAGATTCGTTATTCCTCAGTATCTCGAAAACTGTAGGTCATAAGTATTATTCATGAAAGTATTTTATCCTGTACTGTTTCCCGGGATATGTATATGTTTATGTAATTTGTATATATATTTGGGTGTATATGTACGTAAGTACAATCCATCCATCTTCTTCATCACAATCTCACCATTTATACTAACTTTCCTATCCTTCTTCACCGATTCAAGTTGATGTCCGTATTTGGCATGTTCACTCCACTAACTACTATTCCCTTCATATGGTTACACCATTAGAGCTACCGTAACCAGTCGTGACAAACTGTACATCTCCAAGACGTACAGGCTCATACAACATTTCAGATCTTTATATCTCGGGAGCTATATGTGAGTTACAGTAATGAGATTAAACACACACCACACACACACACACATATATACATATATATCTAAAATCTCACATTTATTTTTGATGGGGGAACCTTCCTATCGAAAACCATTTCAAGTANTCAAGTTGATGTCCGTATTTGGCATGTTCACTCCACTAACTACTATTCCCTTCATATGGTTACACCATTAGAGCTATTGTAACCAGTCGTGACAAACTGTACATCTCCAAGACGTACAGGCTCATACAACATTTCAGATCTTTATATCTCGGGAGCTATATGTGAGTTACAGTAATGAGATTAAACACACCACACACACACACACACATATATATACATATATATCTAAAATCTCACATTTATTTTTGATGGGGGAACCTTCCTATCGAAAACCATTTCAAGTANCATATATACATATATATCTAAAATCTCACATTTATTTTTGATGGGGGAACCTTCCTATCGAAAACCATTTCAAGTACAGTAATATAAAACTTTGTGGCAACAACGACAGGATTTTGAAAAAGTTAACGTTTCCAAAACGTTTCTTTATTTGTGGTACACAAAAATCGAAATCGTTATATTTCGAAAACCGTTTGAACTATTGTGATGAGACTTAACACAAATATCCCTCTCCAAAAGCTTTCTTTGATGCGGCAAAAATTTAAATCGTTACACCTCTTGAACAGGTTGAGTTAGAATGATGGATCTTAGCACAATAATTGTCTCCAAACGCTATCTTTGATTATAGCTACTCAGAAAAATTCTTCGTTGACATTATGTAGCGTTACACTACGATAGTTGAATTTAACAACATAAGGAAATAAGTATTTAAATCTTTTCAACAAGAAAACTGTTTTGTTATTCGACGGAGAGTGGAGGAGCAGGGCACTTGACAAACATGCTAGAGTTAAATTGATGTGGTGAAGACAACGAAATGAGTAGTTTATCTAGAGAAATTGCGTCTGTATATCGGATCGCCCCGTGTCCAAAGGAAAACTGTAAATATTATCAAGTATTACTTCCATATATTATTGATTCTCTCTGGCAAACGTTTTATCAGCTCGCTAAACACAGTCCTTCACATTAAACCATATATTTTTTCTTTCTACCTAGCTGACTTATACATACTTGTAAGCTGCAACACGTAATAACACTAGACCTTATCCCCTTCCGTAGCTAAGTAAACATATATTCTACAGTGTTTAGCACGGAAAATGAAGACATTGAAAAGCAAACATATTACAATTCAAGGGCTCGGTTCTCGGTAATCCAAGCCAGAGTGATTCGAATCTATTTACACGGCGATTTTGTAGTGTGATTTCTTGAAATATTTCTCTTTTTTCTCATTCAATTACTGAACATCTACATTTTAACTATTATTTCAGTTCATCTCATTATGTTTTGACAACCAAATTAGAGGTCCTCTGTTTTATGAGCACTTATTTCGGACAATGCAACTTCATTCAGTAGGCAATTTTTTAAATTACCATTTTGTTTGCTGTGTTGACTGGTGTCTTGTGTTCTTCGGCATTTATCCATCTTTAATTGATCGTTTTGTTTATTGTTTTATGCCCATAGTCATATTTTATGGTTGCCTCACATTATGGTTACCTTAGTGTTATATCCTGTACACAGTTAGAAAATATTTCCATAAAATTACCGAAAATACCGGTTACAAATCATTTAGAAATCTTCCTGAAATTACGGACTGTTAATTTTTTTTTCAATAACGTTTGCTCCGTAAATTTTACATAAATCTTTGTNTTTTCAATAACGTTTGCTCCGTAAATTTTACATAAATCTTTGTGATTTCACGGAACGTGTCCATAAACTTGTATGTTTTTTTTAATATGCTCTTTATAAAAATAGGTAACAAAAAAATCGTTTTACTTTCGTTATGTGGGTGTTTCAGTGTGTATAAAAATGATAATAAATAATTTAAAACTTTTGTCCGGTAGCGGGACTTGAACACGGGAAAAAGTTGATCCTCCAACTCCTTATCCACTCATCTAGCAAGCTTTTATAACATATAGTTGTAAATATGGGATTTATACAAATGTATGAACCTCTCTTAGTTTGTAGTGATGTTAGAGTGTTGGCGAGTTTGTTTTTTTTATTTTAGGTTTACGAACAGGGATAAGAAAAAGAGGTTGTTTTCGTAACGTACTCCACTATGTATAACAGAGAAATTAAACAACGTTACATATTGGTCCTGTAGTGGGATTTTAACAGGAATTGAAAGATTTCAAACACAAAAATTTAATCACTCACCTACCACACCTTTACACGAAGTACGGTATTTCTTACATATGACTTTTACACGAAAGTGATGAACGTGCCAATCTTAACTTCAAGTAGAGTTAGAGCGCTAGCTATTTGCTTTATTTACGGTTTACAAAACGAGGTTACGAAAAAATAGTTTTATTTTCGTTGTGTGCGTATATCGCTGTGTATAAAGAAGGTTTTGTTCTGTAGCGGAATTTTAAAAATAATCAAAGATGGTGCAATGGTTTGCCACTCACCTAATACTATTTTACACGAAGTAAGTAGTATTGTTAAGATGGGGTTTTATACGCTTTAGGTATTATCGTCACTATTCATGACTTAAAATCGAAGCCATAAGACTACCAAGAGCATCCGTATATTATATTTGCGGAGCTCATTTCCGTTATTCGTCATTACGGAGTGCCCTTCCGCAAACTAACTATACATCTCCGTAAAACTTTGCGTAAATTTACAGAGATGTATAACAGTGTATTTCTTGCCTTTGGGTTACAGTCGGTCGATACAGACGCGCCCCACCTCATTGCTCCTTCAGCTTGAAATGAGTGTGTTGGTGTGCTTTGTTGCAGATACGCCTTCCTTCATGATAAGCCGCGTGCCAGGCTTTGGCTTCCCGATCACAGAGGGCATGGCGGTGTCCTTGAAGTGCGAAGTCGACTCCAACCCACCGTCCGGCCCCGTCTGGCTCAAAGGTTAGTTTCTAACTTTGTTAACTTATACTTAATTGACGTGGTGTTTACTGACACGTCTTCTGCTAACATTACCAACATTCACACACGATTTACCAGTAATGTAACTTAAAATCCTGTGCTTTTGCAGCGAGCATATCCGTCATATTATAAAATATATGTGTAGTTATGTAGTTTTTGTTACATGAAAACTCTATCCTGGGAATCGTAATAAACTTTCAAACCAACTACTTTTATAAACAGTTGTGCTATCCAACAGTTAAAATAATATGGTTGAGGCAGGTCTACTGACAAACTGGCTGTTCACTGTTTGGACTCAGGAATTGCTTACTGCGCATTCACTATGTTCCCAGCACTGTTTTTGCTCAAAGTATGGCATAATAGCTATGAGAGACCTTCTCCTATAACGCCGCTCATCGTGCGATCTGTACCTTGCAAGAATTTTCGTGAAGAGACTACTTTGCTGGACAACTCTATGCTGGACAACTCTATACGTGGGAACAAAATTATAGTCTCTAACGAACCATATATAAAGGAAATAAAATATACATAAAGATGCTGACATTCATTCAAGTAACACTGACAGCCAAAATAAGAGAGGCGTCCAGAAGGCATATAATGGTTGAACGATTCTTGCAAGGGTACCTAGAACAATTATTATGGACAAACTCCATTGCAACTTTAAAGATTGTCTGCGTCTGTAGAAAAGTGTTGCAATGGTGCATGTTACTGTATCAATAGTTAAAATAATATAGAAGGTATGGTTCAAATATAATGTTATTGGAGCACATACATACCATCGGTATATGTGTATATTTTTCAGTATTTAAATGATCTGCAACATTAAAGCGGCCACCAGAGTGCATTAGTGGTTCCACCGCAATTACAGTGATAATATTAGTATCAGTCAGTCAACACACAGAGGGGAGTCCTTGTAGAACAGAGTTTGCCATGTAGACACATTATACAGGAATACCACCACTTGACGGAGTTTGATCGGGGAAAAATTGTGGGATTACACAGGGCCGGATAGACGTATCATGCAAATGCTATATATGTGGGGAATTCTGATGTCACAGTGGTCGGATATTGGAACCAACGTGCACGGGAAGGCACTCACAGATGAAACATGAATTACTCAGTCGACAAAAGACAGACCATCCATGGATGAATCGCACTATTGTGCGCCAAGCATTACGCATTCCCATGAATTCAGTGTCTGCCATCCGGACACCGTTACTGCACATTTAACAACATCCCATTCCATACAGCTGTATGTTTTCAGAGACTGATATAAGAAGGATTACAGGTTCATTGTACCATGTATAGACTGTCTCCAGTGTAGAGAGGCGGTGTTTGATGTGGTTTTGTAACCGGGAGTTATGAAATGGTGGCGAATGGCGTCGCACAATATTCAACGATAACTGTCGGTTCTGCATTATCACGTTTTGTGCGAATGCTACAACGCCGAAGGGAGAGGACACTCCCTACTGTAGCTGTGGAGTGAAGCACCGGAGTTCTCTTAGCATCATCGTGTGGGGAGCAAGAGTGTGTAACTTCAGGTGTCACCTCTTGTAGTGACTCAAGTGACTCTGAAGGCACAGCGGTATGTCAGAGGCATCCTGTATCTTAAAGTGTTACCCGTCATTGGACAGTACCATGAGGCAGTCTTTTATCAAGACAACGTTCGTCAACAAACGGCATATGTCAGTGAAATGCATGTGTCCTTTTGAGATTCTCTCGTGGTCAGGAAATTCTCCCGAACTGCCCCTGATAGAACAGCTCGGAAGTCGACCCCGACACGGTACCATTCTGCAAGATAAGGGGGTGCTATTACACTAGCTGTAGTTCAATTTGTTTAAGGAGAGAATACAATGGCTGTGTGACTCCCTTCCAAACAGAATAGGCACATGTATCCAGCCCCATAAGGGTGCTACTTTCTTAACATGGGACCAAAAGCACGCCCTTAATGCCAACTCTGTTGTCCGTGTAATCTAATTTTGTAGCCAATGCAGTAAATTACCATGATATTTCAACACGAGCCTTTTAATTTAATTAGCACTTTTTATCCCAGATGTTTAACTATTTGTTCGGGAGTGTATATTATAGATATTCAAAAAAACTCTTTTCGATTGCGGAAAGAATGCTTAAGTTTGGTTCGCGACACATGAGCTAAAATTATCTTCTTGAATGTGTACAGCTACCTATATTTGTTTGACATNGCTTAAGTTTGGTTCGCGACACATGAGCTAAAATTATCTTCTTGAATGTGTACAGCTACCTATATTTGTTTGACATATATTGAGATAAGCTCTTCTTAATTTTCCAGTACTGATATTATAACAAATTATTTAAATTCGTACAGCAATGTATCATTAAAAATCTTTTATTGTCCACACCGTATTATTACCATCTGTTTTTAATTAAGAACGAAATCAACTAGATAATAATGAATCATGTGTTACAGTCACTAACAAAAGCTCTAACTGAAACCCCAAAATATTTTTATGATTGTAGGATATTTGGCTGGATAAATTTTTATAAAATGGTTTAGGCTGATCTCAAAGTTTATTTTTATATTGTGAAGAGTTACCAGAATCTTCATTCCGCAAAATTCTGGGCTTTCATAAATTAAACATTTTGAATTAGTTTTAAATTACTTACGTAAATAACTTGGCGTGACGGCGAATGTAAAAGAAAATGACATAAAATCTTGCTGTAGAATATTTTATTCAAAATCTTATATTTAATCAACAGACAAAATTAATGACACTAATTGTAATACAATGCGATTTTTGAAGAAACTAAATACCGTACAACTAGGAAACAGAAATTACGTAATTTAATGGGTACCTCACTGTAAAAAATTTGTTGCAAATGGAACTGGAATATTTTTGTGATTAAACATAATGTTGTAAATTTATATAATAAGTCTTGCAAGTCGACGTATTTGTACACTTACATGAGCAACAGCTGTAGTGCAATACAACAGTTCTGACAGAAACACATGTGTTAAGCATACTGCTGATACCATATTAGGAGTTCGCCAAATGTGAGCTAATGGCCGATGAGTCATCATTTCCGAGGATCTACTTATGGTGACGACCACTTCTTATCTGGGACGACAGGAAAAAGTACATGTCGACTTGTTTCGGAAAGAATGTGATCCCGAAAGTTACGAGTTCACAACAATAATTTTGAAATAGTACAGCCTTTTTTTTGTAAATTTCTGTGACATTAGCTACGATAGTACAAATGCGCACTCTTCTCTTAAATATTTAAAGAAATTTTCTTAATTATTTCTTAATCCATATTTGGCTTTCGTAAAACGTTTCCCTAGTCAGCCAAATGTAAAAAGAGAGCTGCAAAATACGAGTTCATTCACTTGACTGTCTTTGAATAAAATATAAGTCACATAAATAACCAACAGAATGTAACGGTAGTGAAAAAGACACNTTTTTTTTTTTTTTTTACTTTACATGGGATTAACCTACTGCTTGTAATTAAATGTCAATAAAACTATAGTTCCTCCGCGAGATCTATAAAAACATCTTTTAGTTCTATTTCAGTGGTAAAATACCTCATATTAACAAAAGATTAAATTATTTAATGACTAGCATAACCGATTGAAATAAAATGTGACGTATGGCTAAATATGTGGCGTTGTCATTAGTGTACTTTCTTCTTACTTACAGGATCCGTGTTCAATCCGCGTCACCTCTGTGGGATTTCCGAAGTCGTAATTGGGCACGGGTTTGCTGGTCTGGGTGTTACAATATTGTTTCTGTCTAATCCTGACTTATTTGCGATTTTTTATGGCATAAGAACTACTGTGCATAATTAAGAAGAGTAATTACTTTAGAGAAATCGAAACATTATATTGTGATTTTGTAAGAAAATAATGTGAGATATACTGCACAAATTGTTGTAATTTTTCAAGATATCCGTCGGTAGGTTAAAGAACTTTTCGTACAAATAAAGAATATATATCCTGTTCACTTTTCCAGCAATTACTTGCAAAGATTAAAAAATATATTTGAATTGTTACTTAGAAATTTTTTGAGATCTAGTTTCCAATTTTTTTTTAAGTACAAAAAATCGTTTGCAGTGTATGTACGCGAGCCGATATAGAACACGCAAGAACACTCCATGATACCGTTGTCTACTGCACTATAACACAACATCTGTAATGAATTTTTTTTATTAATTTGTATTTACAACACACGTTTATTTTAAATACAAAAAAAAAATAAGGAAGAATTATAATTCAATACAATTCTAAAAACCTCTTCTTTATCAGTTTACAGTGAGTGAAAACATTTGGGCGGCTCTAGACATTGAGGTCTTGAGAGCCAATGTGGGTGAAGTGAGGTGAGTATGTAGCAGCGCCGGAATGAAAGGGCGGGGGAAACGGGTGACCCCCGAGAAAACCCGCCGACCAGCAGCATCGTCCTGCACGATTCCCACATTGCGAAAATCCGGAATGAACCGGCCGGGGATCGAACACGGTTCGCTTTGGTGGGAGTAGGTATATCAGTTAACATAACCCATCTGTATTACATTTGAAGAATTACACATTTATTTTTACCCATTATTACAGGATATTTTGCAGATACCGAGTAATAAAGATAAAGTGCTTAACGCAAGAAGAAAAACTAAAACTGTGTTTATATGTTGGAATAAATACATTTTTAAAATCTTTTAAAACATATAGTCTAAAAGCGCTCGTTACCTACATAAATATGCGTGGCCTTTCTCAGTCTAAATACAGAAAGAACGCCCTTAAAATATGTAGCACAATTGACATGGTAATTTAACTTCTTTTTTTTTAATTTTTTTGTGGATTACTTATATTCCCAGCCCTAACTACACTATTACAAAATGTTATAGCCTCCTCCATTGATTTCATAAAATTTTCTCCTTTTATAGATTTTTGCGTTATAGTTTTCAGCAGCTTTTCAAAACGGGTTTTCGTTCTTTTCAAACAGCAGTTGAGAAATTTCTTGGAAACCGAGAAGAAGAGTTCTGCACAACGTTTTACAGTAAATGGCCTCTACATGTACACCCAAAAACTGAAATAGTAAAGAATATACAGCCAAATCAATGAATACCGTCGCAAATATCTCCATTGAGCAATCAGTGGCAGCTAACTAGTTGCTACCGGGGACTAATTTAACGAATTTAGAAGCTCGTTGCTGGAACCATTCTTGAGATCAGATTCATATCTTTGTAGAATCCCGTATATGTGTGAACAGCGATGCCAATGAAAACTTAAACCCCTACAATTAAATAATGAAGCAAAGAATGCTCTTACACAAGTAATACATTATCTTTAAAATTTCGAAAATTATTTTAAGCGTTTACAAAAAATGAATTCAATTGTGAAACACGTAATCGTTTTACGTCACAAGTAGTGATGAGTTCTGCACCTCTGGCCGTTTACCTCTTGATAAACATTTAATAAATAGATGAAATATGTTAATATTGGTGTGAAAATTTACTTTCAATGATTGATTTTACGTAAAATAATACATTTCACATATATTTTATTAAACCACTAAAATCATTGTCTTAATCTGTACAATATTATGAAAATAATGTATAAATATTATTTATGTAAGATTACAAACATTACAATTTTTAACTTTATCAAAATTTTAAGAAATTGAATATACGTCTGTGGGTATTTGAACGAAAAACCTTTAAATTTAAGCTTTTTTCTTTAACACGTAGTATGTATAAAAAAACTATTTAAACTACAGGGATTTCATGTCAAGATTAATATGGCAGAAATCGGTTGTTTTTTTCGAAGATCACATAATTTAAATTGGTAAAGTGATACTATTTTACAACATGGGGAAAAAAAAATATTGTGTACATATTTGATTGTTGTAACATATACACCCATCATACAAAGTTTCGTTGGGACTAATTACATGGTTTCGACAATAAAACATACAAAACTAAAATAATTATATANGCCATCATACAAAGTTTCGTTGGGACTAATTACATGGTTTCGACAATAAAACATACAAAACTAAAATAATTATATAGCTGACATTTTGAAAATATGTATCTGACATGCTTAAAACTTATCAGTAAACATTATCTACCGCAGTACTACTTGTTTTTCATATTTGGCAGGAATCAGAAAATTGTTTCCCGAAATAAGACATAAAAATTTTATTTATTCGTGTGACATTATCTCACAAAATCGAGGACAAGTGAGCATCCGTGTAGACACATTTGACGTATGTTATATATTTTCCCAGCATACAAAGTTAAGATTAAATTGATAAAAAAATTTTTTAAGATATAGCATACTATTCTAAATTATCAGGATGGTTGCCATTTTGAAAATAAGTGGTTTCTGATATATATATATATATGAAACATATTTGTACATATCAACTATGACAATAAGTCTTGATTGCCAATTTTGGTAGCAATCTGTCAATTGTTTCCCGAGAAATTACACAAATACTTAATTAATTCATATAGCGTTATCTAAAAAAAAGTAGACATAAGTTTAGTTTTTCGGCTTGTTTGAAGCTTGTAATANTAATTAATTCATATAGCGTTATCTAAAAAAAAGTAGACATAAGTTTAGTTTTTCGGCTTGTTTGAAGCTTGTAATAAATATTGTCAGCGTACAAAATTTGGTTAAAATTGGTCAAATGGAATTGTAGTTATTCCAAATAAACCTAAAATTTTGATGTGGCAGCGATTTTGAAAATAAGGCTCTGATAGAGTTTAATTTCTTATATTTATTTGGACTATCATAGTATTACTTATTCGCCAAATTTGAAGAATATTGGTTGAGTAGTATTCGAAATGTTACATAAAAGCTGTTTTTTCATGTAGCACTATATTACAAAATGGGTGACCAAAGTGGTTGTTGTTTGGCTCATATGACGCATGTAGTAGATAATTTCAGCGTACAAAATTTGTTGAAATTGGTTAAATGGTATGGTAGTTATACCAAATAATCATAAAATATTTGTATG
This sequence comes from Clitarchus hookeri, assembly GCA_002778355.1. Classification (NCBI taxonomy): domain Eukaryota; kingdom Metazoa; phylum Arthropoda; class Insecta; order Phasmatodea; family Phasmatidae; genus Clitarchus; species Clitarchus hookeri. The sequence continues at coordinate 33,718 of NQII01006956.1, read as the reverse complement.
GTCGCCATTTTGAAAATAAGTCTCCAATTAATTTCAATTAATGGCATTTACCTTACTAATCAATGTTTTACTTACGTGCAAAATTTGGCGAAAATAAAATTAGTAGTTTTCGAGATATAACATATAAGCTTTATTTTTCATGTGGCGGTATCTTCCAAATGACGGACTAACAACAATATTCACCACTGAATTTGATGCTTAAAACTTGCGCTGTTAGCTTAAAAAAATTTGGTTTACATTGCTTTATGGATTCCGAAATATTACATATTACCCATTTTGAAAGTAAGTGCCTGGCGTGCACGAAAACTATAAAAGTCAGACCTACTTTTTAGTACTATATGTATACAGTTTTTGGTGAAATTCGGTTCACGCGTTTAAAAATTGAAGTCGGACAAACACACACACGCAGAGACACAAACACACACACACACACGGACACACAGTACCAGCCAGAAAAGTGATCTCATAAGCCTTTCTTTCCTTCGGAAATAGGCGAACAACTGCATTGTGTGTCGCATCAGCCAAATCACGCTCGTTCATTCCAATTCAATTTATTTATGTTTATAATATACTAGCTTTTACACCGGCATGGCTCACGTGGTTATTGTAACAAACTTATAGGGAGAAATAACGGCATGTGTTAGTAGACAGACACTGATCATAAACACAGAACAGAGCACCAACGAGATAGTTTTTTGGTGCTAGAATCCCTCTTTTACATAACCACTGGTCGTCATTTATATTTCTTTGTAGATCTGGGTAAACGATTGCATCAGTTCCGTATCACTGCACCAAATAACTAAAATCCCCCGTTAGTGACACACAGCCCTTGGCATCTGTTTCTAACCGTCCATCTCCAATTTTTTATGGTGTATCGGCATAATGTCCTGTATCAACGTAATTGTAGAGGTGCACTCTCATATTTGTCGTCAAGCTGAATTTCTTGACATTTGCCCATAAGCTTGACGACTTGAGACAGGCTTTGATTTCATCTGGATGTGTGCCCCTCTGAATCACCGGTAGAGTTTGGCGGAAATCACCAACCAGTAATATAACCATCTCTCCCATAATGTCTGTATTGTATCGTATATCCTGTAGAGTTCGGTTTAGGGGCTCTATCGCTCTTTTGTGTGACATTTTGCTTTCGTCCCACACTAACAACTTACATTGGCGCAGCATCGTACCCAAGCGCTATTTTTACTAAAAAAAATTTTCCTGAGGTAACGAGATATATTTTCGGAATAAAAAGTAGCCTATGTCACTTCCCAGCCTTCCAACTTTCTCTGTACAAAAATAACGTAAATCCGTTGCTCCGTTGCAACGTGAAAAAAGGACAAACAAACAAACACACAAACACACTATCGCATTTATAATATTAGTTAGGATGTTACTTGATTTTACCCTGTGGGTTTTTTGGGACTACAACTAACTGTTTGCAATGGCGTATGTTTATGATTGTACAAACTATACTTGATTGTACAAAATCATATGTTAATATATGTATTTTTAATTTTCATGATATTTTATCATGTAAAAACTTTTAAGTTAAATTCGTAAGTATGAGGTAAACACATCAGAGTGTTCTCAAAAATCTTTTATGACATATTTAATCATATATACTTATTTAACTTTATTACAAGATAATTTTTCATAGTCCGATTTGCAATCTTTATAAACTTATTGTTTCTTATCTCCATTCTGGAAGAATTCTTAAAACATTTCATCACTAATTACCCCTGCGATATTTTTGCAATTCTTTGTATTATTTATATTTTTGTATAAACTAACTTGACATAGCTGAGGAACTAAAAAAATGTTGTAGTGTTTCCTATATATATCACTGCAATCATATAATACTTGAAAATTATTTTCTATAGTTTTTTTTATTATAAATGTATTATATGTGAGTAAATTATTAGTTCCTAATACACATTTCATTAGAATACGTTTTACTTTTTGTAGAGAAAAAAAATATTATGAAACAGTTCAATATCAGAAAATTGTAATGCATTTATAGATTATTTTCTATAACATTTAACTGATATTCAGTATATTTTTTTGTAGTACAAATTATGAAATTGTACATAAAATTAACGATGGTTCATGGTAAAATGAACAATTTTCATGACGCGTTACTTCTTCCTCTCAGCCATTTTTTATCCTTCCACAATTTTTTAAATAAATATTGCAATGTAAATAATAAACAAAGTGTATACATTTCACCGGACTCTAAACTTAACCTTTAACGCTACAGTAAAATATATTTATTGACTGTTATTTCAAATGAGAGGACTTCAAAAAGTGCTTACTTTACCGTGAATTGTCTGTAAAGACTTAATTAATTTTAAGGAATGTNATGAGAGGACTTCAAAAAGTGCTTACTTTACCGTGAATTGTCTGTAAAGACTTAATTAATTTTAAGGAATGTTTAGAAAAACTTATTTAACAAAAAAATTACAGAATGCTACGAATTAAAAACTTGCAATAGTTTTCTTATTTTAAGCAATTAAGAAATTCGAAATTTTTCATAGCGTGATTGAAGTAATTCGTGGTATCTTATTTCAAAGCAGATTATCTCATTTTGGTAAGGAAGTTAGTTTTAGTATTTGTAGGTCCCAATAAACACTAAAATTGATATTTTGGCCGGTTATCGTGTAGAAAACAGGTTTTTTTTTCATGCGAGAAAATAGTACTCTTAAATAATGTCTGCACGTTGGGCAATTCCTGCAAATATAAAGTAATGAAGTTTTTAGTGACCTGTTCGTCTACCTGACGCTTGTATTACTTTGAAACGTGTTTGAAATACGTGTTTTCTGACAAAACTATTAAATTTTCCCCTAAAAGGTTAACCTAAGAAAAGAAAGCATAGTCCATACACTAACTGAATGGTACTTTCAATATTTTACGCACGCTATAAATATTATTTTGGAAACCTCCATCATCGTTAAAAAATTCTTTATCACGCGGTTGTATCTTAAAACATAGACCCTGTAGTTCATTCACGGTTTTTTCGCACTTTTTGAATCAAACTTTTGAAAAATCACCCCATGTGTGAAGTGTGTGGTCGTTTTTTAAATGTGCCATTTATCACAAGGGATTATACTTGTGTTAACATAAAGGTACTTTTTTTTCGTTAAATCAAACATTTACTTGTATTTTATCTATAAATTATAATACTTCATTTATGATTAATACGGATAAAACGGAAAGATATTCGGTGCGTTGGTAATGCCTAGTAAGAAATGTTTATCAGGCAAAATATTATTACTCTGAGTGCGCATTAATGCGGCGCGCTGTCCATTTGGTGTAATTTTCTAAACTTGGTTGAGCTGTGTTTCCATGAGGCGGAGTGATATCCTGGAAGTAGAACTCTAGCAGAGCTTCAAAAATGTTGGAAGTAACCGTGAATGGACTACACTACCTGGCATGAGCAAAAATACTACAGGGTCCTCAATTAAACTTTGCTACAGACTTTCTATTTATTTAACTATAGGGTCGCAGTTTTAATTTCCATACGCACACGCAATATGACAACACTGCGTGGAAAGTGCCTTGTGCGTAGTGGCGAGGGAGCACTTGATGCACGTGGCAGTGTGACTCTTACCGCTCCCTTGCTTCTGAGTTTCAAACACCATAATATCTCCAGTTAGGCAACCTTCTAAGGTAGCGTATTCTGGACATGACAATGTATGTCACCCCAAGACTCTTGTTCCCAGTTGATTCAACTAATTTGATGTAACTGTTCCCACTAACATTTAGTGATAGTTACGGATGTTACCGATTGGGATTTAGTGTGTAGGCCATAATACACAGTCGTATACGTAATTCTTAATTTTTTTTTTTTTTTTTTTTTTTTTTTTTTTTTTTTTTTTTTAGAAATTGAGATTTGACAAACGTTGTTTGAGAATACCGCTTTAATATTTTTCCATTTTTTTCTGATATTTTAACTAGATACACAGTATTTCATCTTGAGGTGGCATCCGTTACTTTTCGGAAGTTTGGACAGCATCTCCGATATATTTGTCTACGAATTTTTTCGTGCTGTTTGTAAAGTTTAGTTGTAAAAATGATAATTATAAAAAATTGTCGCCCTTTTCACATGGTAACACGTCTAACTCAGAAAATATTACATTTTAAAGAACGAAANTAATTATAAAAAATTGTCGCCCTTTTCACATGGTAACACGTCTAACTCAGAAAATATTACATTTTAAAGAACGAAAATGTTTGTGACATTAGGCGCGTTTCAGCACACAGACTGAAGACGACGTGCAAATGACATTGAAGCGAACCTCGAGAAATAAAGTTGAAAGCTGCGTCGACTCTCGGATAACGTGTTATTTTGAAGAGGCGAAATCGAGCCCCCGTCAAACGCCCTCATCCGTTTCTGGCAGATTTGACGATGATTCGATTGCAGATTAGAGCGTCGTTCTCGTGGGAAAACTACGTCATAGCGGTCTTTATAAAGGAAGTTCACCATAAAATGAGCACTTTTCAAATCAACCATTGAAGAAAATAACTGTCCATAACTACACGTATTCTACAGCGCATGCTGTCACCCAGTCCCCAGTTAAGTTGGCAGTGAATTAGTAAAAAAATATTTCTAAGACCTGACGCTGAGAGTGGCATATGTAAATGTCTGCACAATTTTTTTTCTTCACCGAACTGAAAAGTGTTTATAAAAAAAAATACCAGTACTTTTACAAAAAAAAAAATATTTTACACCTGTCGCATTTGTATTTGTGCAAGTACAAGATTTGTTGAACTACAGAAAAACTATTCTTTTAGAAATGCTGACACATATAACATTTANGTCCCACACTAACAACTTACATTGGCGCAGCATCGTACCCAAGCGCTATTTTTACTAAAAAAAATTTTCCTGAGGTAACGAGATATATTTTCGGAATAAAAAGTAGCCTATGTCACTTCCCAGCCTTCCAACTTTCTCTGTACAAAAATAACGTAAATCCGTTGCTCCGTTGCAACGTGAAAAAAGGACAAACAAACAAACACACAAACACACTATCGCATTTATAATATTAGTTAGGATGTTACTTGATTTTACCCTGTGGGTTTTTTGGGACTACAACTAACTGTTTGCAATGGCGTATGTTTATGATTGTACAAACTATACTTGATTGTACAAAATCATATGTTAATATATGTATTTTTAATTTTCATGATATTTTATCATGTAAAAACTTTTAAGTTAAATTCGTAAGTATCAGGTAAACACATCACAGTGTTCTCAAAAATCTTTTATGACATATTTAATTATATATACTTATTGAACTTTATTACAAGATAATTTTTCATAGTCCGATTTGCAATCTTTATAAACTTATTGTTTCTTATCTCCATTCTGGAAGAATTCTTAAAACATTTCATCACTAATTACCCCTGCGATATTTTTGCAATTCTTTGTATTATTTATATTTTTGTATAAACTAACTTGACATAGCTGAGGAACTAAAAAAATTTTGTAGTGTTTCCTATATATATCACTGCAATCATATAATACTTGAAAATTATTTTCTATAGTTTTTTTATTATAAATGTATTATATGTGAGTAAATTATTAGTTCCTAATACACATTTCATTAGAATACGTTTTACTTTTTGTAGAGAAAAAAAATATTATGAAACAGTTCAATATCAGAAAATTGTAATGCATTTATAGATAATTTTCTATAACATTTAACTGATATTCAGTATATTTTTTTGTAGTACAAATTATGAAATTGTACATAAAATTAACTATGGTTCATGGTAAAGTGAACAATTTTCATGACGCGTTACTTCTTCCCCTCAGCCATTTTTTATCCTTCCACAATTTTTTTAATAAATATTGCAATGTAAATAATAAACAAAGTGTATACATTTCACCGGACTCTAAACTTAACCTCTAACGCTACAGTAAAATATATTTATTGACTGTTATTACAAATGAGAGGACTTCAAAAAGTGCTTACTTTACCGTGAATTGTCTGTAAAGACTTAATTAATTTTAAGGAATGTTTAGTAAAACTAATTTAACAAAAAAATTATAGAATGCTACGAGTTAAAAACTTGCAATAGTTTTCTTATTTTAAGCAATTAAGAAATTCGAAATTTTTCATAGCGTGATTGAAGTAATTCGTGGTATCTTATTTCAAAGCAGATTATCTCATTTTGGCAAGGGAGTTAGTTTTAGTATTTGTAGGTCCCAATAAACACTAAAATTGATATTTTGGCCGGTTATCGTGTAGAAAACAGGTNAGTTAGTTTTAGTATTTGTAGGTCCCAATAAACACTAAAATTGATATTTTGGCCGGTTATCGTGTAGAAAACAGGTTTTTTTTTCATGCGAGAAAATAGTACTCTTAAATAATGTCTGCACGTTGGGCAATTCCTGCAAATATAAAGTAATGAAGTTTTTAGTGACCTGTTCGTCTACCTGACGCTTGTATTACTTTGAAACGTGTTTGAAATACGTGTTTTCTGACAAAACTATTAAATTTTCCCCTAAAAGGTTAACCTAAGAAAAGAAAGCATAGTCCATACACTAACTGAATGGTACTTTCAATATTTTACGCACGCTATAAATATTATTTTGGAAACCTCCATCATCGTTAAAAAATTCTTTATCACGCGGTTGTATCTTAAAACATAGACCCTGTAGTTCATTCACGGGTTTTTCGCACTTTTTGAATCAAACTTTTGAAAAATCACCCCATGTGTNAAACATAGACCCTGTAGTTCATTCACGGGTTTTTCGCACTTTTTGAATCAAACTTTTGAAAAATCACCCCATGTGTTAAGTGTGTGGTCGTTTTTTAAATGTGTCATTTATCACAAGGGATTATACTTGTGTTAACATAAAGGTACTTTTTTTTCGTTAAATCAAACATTTACTTGTATTTTATCTATAAATTATAATACTTCATTTATGATTAATACGGATAAAACGGAGAGATATTCGGTGCGTTGGTAATGCCTAGTAAGAAATGTTTATCAGGCAAAATATTATTACTCTGAGTGCGCATTAATGCGGCGCGCTGTCCATTTGGTGTAATTTTCTAAACTTGGTTGAGCTGTGTTTGCATGAGGCGGAGTGATATCCTGGAAGTAGAACTCTAGCAGAGCTTCAAAAATGTTGGAAGTAACCGTGAATGGACTACACTACCTGGCACGAGCAAAAATACTACAGGGTGCTAAATTAAACTTTGCTACAGACATTCCATTTATTTAACTATAGGGTGGCAATTTTAATTTCCGTAGGCACACGCAATATGACAACACTGCGTGGAAAGTGCCTTGTGCGTAGTGGCGAGGGATCACTTGATGCACGTGGCAGTGTGACTGTTACCGCTCCCTTGCTTCTGAGTTTCAAACACCATAATATCTCCAGTTAGGCAACCTTCTAAGGTAGCGTATTCTAGACATGACAATGTATGTCACCCCAAGACTCTTGTTCCCAGTTGATTCAACTAATTTGATGTAACTGTTCCCACTAACATTTAGTGATAGTTACGGATGTTACCGATTGGGATTTAGTGTNTTTTTTTTTTTTTTTTTTTTTTTTTTTTTTTTTTTTTTGAGATTTGACAAACGTTGTTTGAGAATACCGCTTTAATATTTTTCATTTTTTTCTGATATTTTAACTAGATACACAGTATTTCATTTTGAGGTGGCATCCGTTACTTTTCGGAAGTTTGGACAGCATCTCCGATATATTTGTCTACGAATTTTTTCGTGCTGTTTGTAAAGTTTAGTTGTAAAAATGATAATTATAAAAAATTGTCGCCCTTTTCACATGGTAACACGTCTAACTCAGAAAATATTACATTTTAAAGAACGAAAATGTTTGTGACATTAGGCGCGTTTCAGCACACAGACTGAAGACGACGTGCAAATGACATTGAAGCGAACCTCGAGAAATAAAGTTGAAAGCTGCGTCGACTCTCGGATAACGTGTTATTTTGAAGAGGCGAAATCGAGCCCCCGTCAAACGCCCTCATCCGTTTCTGGCAGATTTGACGATGATTCGATTGCAGATTAGAGCGTCGTTCTCGTGGGAAAACTACGTCATAGCGGTCTTTATAAAGGAAGTTCACCATAAAATGAGCACTTTTCAAATCAACCATTGAAGAAAATAACTGTCCATAACTACACGTATTCTACAGCGCATGCTGTCACCCAGTCCCCAGTTAAGTTGGCAGTGAATTAGTAAAAAAATATTTCTAAGACCTGACGCTGAGAGTGGCATATGTAAATGTCTGCACAATTTTTTTTCTTCACCGAACTGAAAAGTGTTTATAAAAAAAAATACCAGTACTTTTACAAAAAAAAAAATATTTTACACCTGTCGCATTTGTATTTGTGCAAGTACAAGATTTGTTGAACTACAGAAAAACTATTCTTTTAGAAATGCTGACACATATAACATTTACATGTATTTACTTGTATGGTACTAAAAACCTTTTTTGGCTACTAGTATCCAAAAAAAAATATGTTTTTGTAAAATTATAAAAAAAAAAAAATTGTGTGTACCTACTAAAGGCTAAGATTGTTTTTGTAATATNTGTATTTGTGCAAGTACAAGATTTGTTGAACTACAGAAAAACTATTCTTTTAGAAATGCTGACACATATAACATTTTCATGTATTTACTTGTATGGTACTAAAAACCTTTTTTGGCTACTAGTATCCCAAAAACAATATGTTTTTGTAAAATTATAAAAAAAAAAAAATTGTGTGTACCTACTAAAGGCTAAGATTGTTTTTGTAATATGCATACCATAGCCCATTCACGGTTACTTCCAACCTTTCTGAAACCCTGCTAATGTACTGATCCAGAATGTTCCTCCGCTTCATGCAAAAAAAAGCTTATCAGAGTCTAAAAAATTACAACTCATTCGTGCTCACTCGGTGTAATGATATTTTGCATAAAAACTATTTTATAGTAGGCTTTGCCAATACTCCTATTTTCTGTATGTTTTAATTAATATTAATATAGATAAATAATTTAATTTTTTTAAATATATAAGTAAAAGTTTAATTTAACTAAATATAAGACACTTTTATCTTAACACGTGTATAAAACGATTGTCACACATTACGTATTTAGGGAACAGCCACACCCGTCATATATGAAGTAATATATTTAAGGTTTGGTTCAAAGTGTGTTAAGAAACCGCTACATTTATTTTCCTGTGTTTTTCACTTGGAAGACGCATGAATAAAGTTAGAAGTTATATGGCAAAGTAAATGTTGCATATAGGGTGAGTGAAGTCGGTGAAGCGATTTGGGCAGCTCTTAACATCGAGGTCTTGAGAGCCGTTGGGGTAAAACGCGGTGAGTATGGAGTGACGCCGGAATGAAAGGCGGGGGAAACGGGAAATGCCAGAGAAAACCCGCCTTTGGCATCATCTGGCATGATTCCCATATGTAATAATCCCGGAAGCGACCCCACCGGGAATCGAACCCGTTAGGCCTAGTTGGGAGGCGAGAAGTTTAACCACTACACCAACGTGGCCCTGTTACAAATAGGAGAAAAAAACCAAATGAGAGGAATAGTAAAGTCTATGCGCAGGGCTTTCAAAAGTCCTCAATTTATCGTGAAAAGACGATAATCGAATGTACCGTTGCGAAGCTTCCTGGTGTTTTACGGTTCACGATCGCTTGGTGTTCACAAGATACGCGACGTGTTACGTTATGCCCGGACACGCCCATATGCCATAGCGGACTGCGAAGACAAACGACCTCAGTTCCGCGCCAAACGAGATAGAGACTTGCCGCAGAAATATTTAAGGGCGGGAAACGCCCAAAATTTCCCTACGCCCTCTTCTTCTTCCTGCTGGAGACAGCACAATTTGTAATCGTCTAGCGAGGAGAAAAAATATGGCTCACCGAGTTTCGCGCTTAAATAATAAATTCGAGGCGTGTTAGTGCTATGCAAGGAGTTTGTTTCATTTTAGAGAGCAGAGAAATGTTTGAAATTAAAGACCATCACGAAAGGTTGAAAAATGTTTTCGTAATCTTTTTTCTGGTAGAATCACTCACTGCAAACACACTGCTACAATAACGCCGGTAATTTGAAGAATACAAACTGAAATTGGTCTCACTGCAAAAATTAATTTTAGGCACATAATAACGTAATTATACTGTGTGTGCAAGTTCCCGCTTATTTACAGTGGTTTCGCTGTTATCTTATCGTCATAAGAAGATATAATTCTCCTTACAGTTTTGTAATTAAAAAATATATTTTGTGTTAGGTTTCACTATGCCATTATTTAGTAATATACGACACTGTGGGTCCACTCATTACCTGACGTTACGAGTTGTGGTCAGGCCCTTAGCTGAGCGGCCTGCCTGATCACACCTTCACTTATTTATCCAGGACACAGGCCGTGATCGCTTAAATTGGTTATGAAATCGCAAACCACAGAAATCCCCTCCACCGGCCAGTAAAGGCGGAAAACTAAGACGATATAGGGCAGTCTAGTCCGTGGGCGGTGTATTTTGTCGTCGGGCCATTGGAACGAGAAAACCACTGAAGATGGGTGTGTCGGGCCGTCGACATGCATCACCTTTATCTGCCTCCGGAATCATGAACAAGGTGGGGACTCTCCAATTAGGCTTTACTGAGAACGTGGCTAGTAAAATATTCATAAAATAATATCATTTAATATTTCAGCGTATTTGTACAGTTTCTCCCGTTCATATTCAATCATATTTATATTGAAATAATATTGTACAACCTTAATATTAAATAAACCTCTTTTATATAATGTTCTTTACATAAATCTCCCCTATATCCCCGTTGAGGATAAATATCAACAAAATGTCGAAATNAATGTTCTTTACATAAATCTCCCCTATATCCCCGTTGAGGATAAATATCAACAAAATGTCGAAATCATAACAATATGTAGAATTTGTAGTTGTTTCATATTAACAATAAAATAAAATATATTATTCTGTAAAATGACATACTAACGATTAACTTCTACAATCAAACATGCTAGGTACACCCTACAAAAACTCAGTTAATTTCAGGAATAAGTTTAACAACTTCATAATTTATGTTATTATTATAATGTTTTGCTAACTGTGTAACAATAAAAGCATTTTGGTGTGCAACGTTGATGACTTCGAATTATAATATATACAGCTCCTACATGCACTTAAGGTGTAACTTATAACGATTTGCGAACGCAACACTACTAACCCTTCGATGCAATTAAAATGTGCCTTTTTGTTATAATTTTTATTCCTATAATCTGCCCATAGAATCTTTTAAATATGGTTTTACTGTCGTTATTCCGTGTGTTTTATTGCGACGCGTACTGTTGGCGAATGCCAATGAAAATCACTGTTAAACGTTCGTAGTTACGCCAGAGAGTTTTGGACTATCGAGTATCCGACGAAAGAGGTGACAGGTATGTTAGACTTTACATTATCTGCGGCCTGAGAAGTTAAGGGGAACAGCTAGATGCCAGCTTGGATTTATACTGTTTTTGTCATTGTTTGAGTTTGACATTGACAATTGAAAAAAATATTATATTAGGACCATGAATATTATTTTATTATAGTAAATACTACTGACGCTATTCACCACCTGTGGATCCTAGGGTCCTCAGTTAATGTTATATGGCACAGACTATAAGGTGTCGTAAAGGTTGAAGGTATATCAAAAAATTACTTCATCACATTTTGGTTTAAACAGGTTTATTTGACGGGACTGCATACACATATTCCAAGCACTGTTTCGGGAAGTACACATACTTTCTCGGCACATTGTGCCGAGAATTTACTCATACGTTATCGACCCTGCGAGTTCTTGGGCTGAAGGGCTGATTACAGCATTCTGGATAAGTTTCCAATGCTGTGGGGGAATTAGGGGACAGGACACATCCCTGAGTGACGACGTTACTTATCTCTACTTGTTGCAGGGTAGTTGTTCAGGAAGTAGATGAAATCTGGTGAGTTGGGTGGACCCTGTTACAGGCCCTCGGACTTGTTGTAGTTGGCACGCTGCGGCATGCTGCATACAGCTGGCTTCCTCTCGAAGTGGCGCTCCTCGTTGGAGCTCACCACTCCTCCCTACCACGTCCTGGCGAGAGACCCTTGGTGGGCCCCCACCCCGGCTCTCGGCGCGGGGTTGCACTGGACTACTCCCACTCGCTCGATGTGGT
>NQII01006956.1:0-21409 GCA_002778355.1 Clitarchus hookeri | reverse complement strand
GCTGACTTCCACATTCTGGCTCCCGATCCTGACTACCTGCTCATCCCGGTGTGGTGGTACCGCATGCAGCACCACCTGCCGTTTCACTGACTGACTGTCTCTGCGGACTGACGCGGCCGGGGTCCGATCTCCCCGGCCTCTGTTAATGGCTGCACTCACGTCCTCTCTCGGCTCGCGATTCTATCTGACTGGCTTACATAACTGATTCTGCCGGCGCGGAGTATCACAGCTTCCGATAGCCCCGATATGACTGACCCCTCCTTGTCTCGAAAAACGGCTTTTAAACTATCTGAGCGCCCTCCCTCGATTCCTACATGTGTCTTCCTTGTTGGGGGAGGGAGGAGGAGGAAGGTTTTGGAATAAAGAATACTATATACACATGCCATGATTCTTGTTGGTGGAGGTGGGGGGCGTGTGGCCAGCGGCCCCTGGTGTACGCTGTCAGCTTATTCTGCGGCGCATGTTCCTTCAGCATGTGTTTTAATTTCTCTCGTAGGTGGAAGTCACCAATAGATCTCGACATTTCACAGGGCTTGCTAGGGGGATTAGGGAGTGGCCAGGGGCGGGAAGTGCTAACTCACCACGGCTTGACCTCGGCATGCGTTAATGGATAGCACGTGTCGTCTGGGAGACCCTACACTGGTTTAAGCTGGTGGGGGGTGGGGGTGTGAGGGTTGTGACAGCGCCGCTTCTAACACTTCCAATATTCGTTACGCGTCACTACTGTCGTTTGACTTATTGTACTGTTATCACGCCTGTAGTCATTCCTTGGAAGTAACCAATAATTCATCTCCATTTTCCAAAATGGTACACAACTTAATGTTCTTTACTGATATAAATACCGAAAAGCTGCTTCGTAGAATATATGCCATGTGGAAGGAAACAATTTGAATTATAAATAATAACTGCTATGTCATAGTTTAAGAATTTGTAAAACCGAGGTGTTTTCTATCTCTGACCCTATTTGTAATTTCAGAGTGTAAAATTATTTTGTTTATTTTTAAAACGTAAAATTTTCCGTTTTGATATGGAATAATAATCTGAAATAATTACAAGAGAGAGGAAAAAAATTACTATAAAAAAATTAATTTTAAAAATGTAAACATTTTCAATTTTAACTTTTTTAGAAAAAAATCTCTAAATGAAACAAAATACACTTTAAATACAGGTGTTAATATTTGTTCATGTCATTAGAGTGACATGAAGAATTTTTTTTATTTGGTTATGTGGTTCTCACGTTTTTCACTTTTAACTTTTGAGAAGAAATTAGTGTCGAAATAGCCAGAAGTTAAATCAATAACGAGGTGAACGAAGTGATGAATATCAAAGAAATTGCGACCTGCCATTCCCGTGAATTCAATAAATAATTTACCTGAAACCAAACTTTGTGTTGCAAAATAAATTTACGAAATTTTCCCGGATCAAAAGGTTAAGTTCAAATGACCGTATTTACACTTGTAATCACGAAAATAGTTCAATTTAAAATTATTTGGTAGTTTGTACATTAAATGGAGAAATTATTTCTTCATTAAGGCTGCGCAGGTGTCTCGAGACGAATATTCAAGAGGTGCAGAACCAACTATATTTAAGACTGGAGAAATACAATTTTGAAAATGTTTAACGAACACTGCTAAATCTAATTGTTAATAACAAATCTTTACTATTTTTGCCATAAATACTATTTACACCAAAATGCGTAAATAATTTTTCATATCTACTTAATTAGTTATGTTATTTACTGTTGTGTTTTAAATGTGCTTACTTGTCTAATATAAGTAATATTTAGAACGTTAGAATTTTGTGAGATGTGAACCTTTCACCAATGCTGAATATTCAGTTTGTTAACTCCCTTCTCGTCATATCAAAATATTTCATATTGGCATAATACACCAACACGATTTTTGAAATTGTAGAAGAAAATTCTGATACTACTGAACGGATATAATTAATTGCGCTTGGAAATTTACTTACCACCTTTCTCCCATTCCACGTAATAAGTCTCATGCTCTTTAATTAAAGTAAATCTTTAATTAGACGACTTGGACACATCCGACGTTCCATCAAGAATAAGCATGAGTGGGCACTAATTCACATTTACATTGCGTCTGGTGGTTTAAGTAGAGCACTCGTATTCACCACTTGAACGTTCACAACATCAATATGTGAAAGTTAATACGTTCCAGTTTCTCCCACATGAATTCTTTCCTCTCTGTTCCTTGCCAATAAGGAAGTTTTTTTTTTTCCATTCCAGGATAAAAATTTAATGCCGTGTGTAATAGGATACGAGTTTTAATTACAAGCCTTGGGACCAATGCAAATATAAACATGCTAACGAAAAGATAAGTCTTATTTTTCCCCCCATTCCTAATAATATTTTTCTGGGAAAATTTCACCTGCGCTTGGAAGCATGTTCTACAATACAGTAACTACAGTAGAAAGTTCGTAAAGCCGTTTGTTTTAGAGTGCTACATAGTGTCACATGAAGTTAGAGCTCTCTAAATCTAGTAGTACAGACATACGTCTATGTTGCTATAAAGCCATATGAGTAAATGTCCTTCTCGTTAGATTTGTAGTAAATTGTAACCCGAATTTGAAATCAGCTTCCAGAAAACCTTACAGCATTTAATTTTAGTTACATCCAAAGGGGGTTGGTGAGTACAGTTAGCGTAAAACATTCCAATTTAAATATTACGTAATGTAACAGGTTTTCATTATTAAAATGACAAACCTGATATAACTTCTTTTTTTTACGTGGTCTTTTCGACGTCGATTCAGCACACTTAAGCCGCATTTGAATGTTACCTTTGCTAATTCGTTTTAAACACTGGATGGCACAAAAATAGCTTGTAATTGTACGGTTTAATCGACAGAATTGAGCACAGTTGCTCACTCTATATGTTTTGATGAAAATGAGTAAAACATTTGTTAGTTTATGGGAGAAATTATTTCCCTATCTATGGTATTAAAGTGAAAATATTCAATAAGCATATACAATAAAAATGTTTCATACTTTTATAAACAAAAGCTTGTCAAAAGTTTGGCAAATATTTTTTATGAGCCATTACAAATTTTTTTAAATTCAATGAAGTTATTTTTTTAATACAGTTAAATATTACAAAATTGAGTTTCTTTGATTAAGCATAACTAAGTAAGCCTTGTCCGATAATTTACTTTTATCTAAGTAACGCCTTCTAACGTAGTCTGAATAAAAATTATGTAGGAAAAGAATGTATCCACAAAATGGGTATAATTCCCAAAATGGTGGCTGGCCTAACTTTACAAGCATATTAGCTTTTACTTTTTGCAGTATAAAGATACTTTCTTATTCACTGAAGTGCTGCTGTTGCAGTTAAATAAATAAGTTTTCTAAATGCGATGTCGCGAATCAACACAAATCTGTTATTCTAAATGAATTCAAGTACAAAGATTCTTTGCTATTAAGAAAAAAAATTTCAACATAAATTTTAAAAAGTATTAGATAGTTAATTTATTGGTGTTTGGGTTTTTATTAAAGAATAAAACATTTTCTTTTTTTTAATTAATTAGTGGCCATCATCTCGATGGCTTGGCTGGCAGAATAATATAGTCCAAAGTCCTCTCACAAGCACTGACAGGTACCGATTTTGGGATAACTTTCTCCAAACCTAATTGGGAATGAGATATAATCGACGATGTGGATGGACAACGATTAGATCCTGGAAATGAGTAAATGAGTGAATACACAATTTTTTCTTTTTTAGTAGTCAAAAATGTAGATACTTGACACCCCAAGTTATCTTAGCCCATAGTTTCTTTTCCGGCCTATTTAGCATTCAAGAACTTCCTCAAACTGGAAAAGCCTGCTGCTTCAATCAAATGAAAATATTTTTAGAACCATAAATACATGATTGATAAGCTATTGAATAGGTGATATAAGGTTGACAGCCCGAAGGCCAGTTGGAACATAATTATAAAGGTTATTTGTCATGGTTAAAATTTTCTCACGTTATGGGGCATTTACATAAAATATCACAATGTATGCCTCTTGAGTCGTATAGAACAACAATGATAGACATACGTAAAATATACCGCCAGCAACGTTAGCAAAAATATATTGAAAGTGTTTTATGACACAATAATACACTATATATGTATATATAAACACATAAACACCCAAAATTGCCACATTCCATGTTCCCGCTCCCAACGAGCATACAATTCTGCCTTTAAGAGGAGATATTATTCGTCAAACATAAGCATAAAAGTTTGCCTAGATTCCCATAATTTTGCGATATAAATTCATTTTAAAAACCCATAACATGCTGACATATTCGCTTCTTTACTAGCATAAAACATATCTGAGAGACATAACATTTTCGCTACCATGAAAAATGTAAAACCATATTACATAAATTACATTTAAAAAATACTTATACGGAGCTAAATGCTCACTAAAAATCATGTTTAATAATACGGAAATCGGCCCCAGCCAGGGATTTTAAAGCCAAATCTGACCACCCTCCCCACCCGGAGTGGAACAATACCACGGCGTTTTATAATTTTCGGTACCATATTTTATGCTCAAGGCGCATGTGTATATTCTCATAGAAAGCTCTCTTGCGTCTTCGAACACGTCCTCTTTGTCAACTGGTTGGCCAAGGTAAGGAGGGCATGGTGACGTCAGACTGCAAGCGGCACTGTGCCACTTAGGAACAGTCTACAGTTATAGTCTATTCGCGGTTTCCCAAACGTTTTTTGAATCAAACATTTAAAAATATTACCCCATTTCTTACGCACTTGGTTGTATCGTAAATATTTCATCTATCACAAATTATAATAATATATTTACAATTAATACAAGTAAAACCAGAGATTAATAGGTGTGTCGGTAACGCCTAGTAATAAATAGTTCTTGTAGAAATTACAATTAACCTGAGTGCGCATGAATGTGGTGCGTTTTCACTCTAGTGTAATTATTTACACTTAGTTATTCTTTGTTTGCATAAGGCGAAGGAATAGCCCGAATGCAGAACTTTGGTAGGGCTTCAGAAAAGTTTTAAGTAACCGTGAACGGACATTATGCGACCAGTGTTGGGTAGAGTATATAATCAGTATATCACGCTGCTAGTGCGCGCCGCGAGCCCATTGGATTGGCGTGGAACACAACAGCTACGCCGGGCGAAACTCTGGCTTTTGACCAAGACAGCCAGCTGCGAGAGTAGCTAGCACGTCACCTTCAAAGGTAGGGGAACTAAGGCCGGTATTCCAGAATGTTTTTATAAGGGTTTTGGTACAGCTCAAGTCGTACCCAGGCCTTATCAGTATTCCAGAAGCCACGGCCGAAGCCTTAATCATATTTAGAGCTCCGATTTTGGTGATTTATCCTTAGCGCAAGCGATACCTACGCATGCGCAGAACGCATATCATTGTGCCGGAGCCGGTAGCGTGTCGAACATCCATAAACTATATGACGCGTCCTTACCGTTATGCGTCGCGATGTAATTATTTGTTTTGAAATTAGGAAATCGGCACAGTTTAGTTGTTTTCCAAATAAGAGTTAAAGCCCGCAAGAATACTGTGTAATATGTTACGATACGTTTATAAAACTTCCATTACTAGGAACAACGCAAAACACGTAATAGGAAAACGATCATGTATAACATTTATTCAGCCTCGTCTGGTAGCGTGTCCAACTACAGCATCAGCACGCACACTTATCAACACATATGCCACACGGTTCTTCACCAAGGCCATAAACAACACTCTACACATAGTGAAACAAATAGGAATACACGACATGCCAGACATATATCCGCACAAACTCCTGATCGACTTCCCAGGGTACCGGCCACCGTGAGCGGAAGAAGTCACAACTCGGCACCAACAACAAATCAACAAAATTCTAAATTTATTGTACACAGTTTATAACCAAGTGTATGTTTATTAATGTAAAAACTGTGCAATTCCTAGTGTAAATCGTTGTAAACAAACCATGTGCAGTATAATAGAAAGTGCCCCAGGGACACAATAATTTTTAAGGTGTACCCATGTAAGCGCAACAAAGACAAACCACCACGTATTTATAAGTATTAGAGTGTAATAAATGTATATAGAGGGTAAATTACCATGCATATGTGGTTATTTGTTAAAGTGTAACCATTAGGGTTTTTTGCTTTTTTTCCCTAAATTAATAACCTGTGAAAATGGGTAAAATACTTGTAACTATACATCTACCACAAGAGCCCAATGGGCTGATATGGTAATATTTGTCATTCTTAGTCACTTGCTTGTATATCTTTAGAATCAATAAAATGTTTTTCAATTGTCAATACCAATCACACGTTTTGGGTTCAAATATCGGTTGGTGTGAACTTTTTCAAGGGCTTAAAATTAACTACATCTTTCATATTTTCACAGGTATTATGTTGAATAGTATATTTATTTAACAACTGCGCTAAGTTTTGCAATATTTAAGGCTGGATTATTAATAGTACGATATATTTGCGACTATTTGACAATAGGACTTTTTTATTGGTAATAATTACATCTCTCAGAATTTGTTCAACAATACCCACTAGTCACGTTCGAAAGGCATTTTGCGTTTCTTTCGTTTTATTTCAAGACCTTACAATGCAAAAGGAAATAATATAACGCGTGTGCAAATTTTTTGTGAGCCCGCCTGCTACAACGGTAAAACCATATCTCCTCAGTGGCAAGACGAGTTAGGACGTAACCTTGGCACGACTGACGATATGGCTTGTTGATTGTTGACTCTGGTTTTTAGGAGTACCTTCAATCCCATGTGAAACTCAAAATTACGTTATAAATATAGTATATGTTGTGTTTTAAACTATTTGCATGGGTTACAAAGTTGTGTTTCTAATGTTTTCACGTTTCAGTAGAGACCTAAGCCGTGCCCGAAACCGCTACGAGACCGTTTTTATGGTTACTAAATCGACCACGTGACCAAGTCTAGGCTCTAAATATTTGGGGATTTAGGGTCGAAATTTACTGAGATGGAGAAGCACGCTAAATACCCAAATACCTCCGCAAAAGCGTCTGCTATTGTTTACGTTATATTTCAAGTCTTTTATAAAGCAAACTAAACAAATAAAAACCAATTACCAAGAAGGAAAATGTAACTGTGAATCACAGATGCGTATAATAGTTGGTTTTACTAATGTTCTTTGTAATGGAAATTATATATGAAACTGTTATTGTAGAAAAAAAACAAAACCTCATCAAATTATATTTTAAATGGAGATTTTGCTTACGGGAGTGAGTAAATAAAACGATTTTATAATTATTATAGAGAAAATACTTGTGATTTTTTTTCGTTGCCTAAGAAACAAAGAAATATCGAAATATTCAGTAATGTAGTTCTATACCTGAACACAAAGAGCTCTGCTGAGTGTCGTTCGATTTCCAATACCTTAAATTTCTAAAATCCTAAATTACCAAACAATGACTTCCGACACGACTTTTGTTCAGCGTGTGTCGTGTAGATTGCTAAAGTGATGTGCGTGCATACGAAATGGCGTTCAGCCATGGAATAGCCTTTGGTTTAATACGTGACAGCGAAAACTGCAGTAACAACGTTAACATATTTTAACCGTTAATATCTGTTTGTTTCGGCTGTAGTAATTTTTTGAAGGTCATGTATATATATATATATGTGTGTATATAACAACTTTGTAACTTTACCCTGCAGGTTTGAAACAGAATTAATTAATTTGCCTTGACGTATATGTGATTTAAACATTTACCACGGTACAACAATTAGAAAAAATGCTTAATTCCGGCGAGCAAACTTCATGAAATAATCCTAACTAATATTATAAATGCGAGAGTGTGTTTGTTTGTTTGTTCTTTCTCGTCGTAACGGAGCAACGGATCGACGTAATTTTTTGTACACAGATAGTTGGAAGGGCGGGAAGTGACATAAGCTACTTTTTATCCGGAGAAAATATCTCATTCCCTCGGGGCAATTCTTATTGGAAAATGAAAAAGTGCACAAACGGATTAACAATGCAACGTCGCAACCGAGCAACAGATCGACGTAATTTCTTGCACAGAAATAGTTAGAGGGCTTAAAGGTGATATTGGCTACTTTTTATCGCGAGAAAATATCTCAAAATAATTACAAACGACAATAGAGAATCAAGTCGGAAAAAAGTTTGCCGCCAGATCGCTCTCTTGCAATACGCTGTCTTAACAGTTAAAGATGGAACAATATTATGTAGTAATGAATTGTGCAGAATAAAAATACCTTTAAAAAAACTCCGCGGTAGCATATATCTATATATAACAGATAAACACTAATAAGTGTTTTTACCATTTAATTCACCGAGACGTTGAGTTTTATAATATGTATAGAGTATAAAAGATTAACACTACGTAAAATTCAACTTTACTTAAAAAAAAAACCGAAACAATAATTATGTAGGCCACGTTAGTAGAGCCGCGGGCACAGCTAGTACTACAATAAAACTCACGTATGGAGTACAAATTGTTTGAAATATGCATTTCTGGGAATATTTAGTACTGCACATATATCAGTACAGAAGTTTTCGTGAAACACAAGGGCAGGTAACCAATTTTTATTATCGGTCCTAAAATATGGTTATGTATTTAGTTCCCACGCTACATAGAGCACAAATGAAAGACTGCTTTATTGTTCAGTATTTTCACATTGGGGTTATGAACTTGATCAACGTGCTATTGTATCCCTTGACTCCTATTTCAACAATTCAATTAATGACAACACAGCTCTAATTTGCAGGGCCGAAAAATATCGTAGATTTTTTTATTAGTGTGAAAATATAAATACAAAGTTGCAATTTTGCTGTTAAAATGCATGCGCACCATTTAATATTTACGTATATAATTTCCACATTACAAACACGAATCATACTATATTATGTATCATAAGTTATCACGCAGTAATGAACGAAATGAATATATTACGTCAGACAATGATGGTAGTTATAATTTTTTATTACTCTATGTACAGTTATTTCAAGTCTGTAATAACTACCAGCGCTTCAGATAACCTAATAAATTAAGCGTGTAAGTATTAATTTTTGCAAAAGCTATTGTAAATAAGCACCTTGTCGCTTTCATTTGCTTATAGCCTTGCACGAGGAGGCGAATAACAAACCGTGGCACATCTGATACCATCTCAGGACATAGATAAAACACGTTCAGAAATATGTTCCGCGAATTAAGGATTATTAATCATGGCTTTTCAATCGCCCGAGGTAGTAGCACATATGTAATGCTAAACTGAACTTTCTGGAATATCGGCCTTTGTCTCAATGTTGATTATTTTGCAGGCGGGCAAACGTAACTTTTGCGTAGGCAGTAACACGTCGATAAAAATAAGACGGCCGAGCGTCAAAGCGAGTATTAATTGTGGAAAATCTTCGTTTACACAGGATTATTTGGCTATGATGTTCACCACAAATATCTTCCGAACCGATGAAAGTATCGAAATTATTATTGCGAATTCATAAAAGGCACTACGGGCCTCATATAACACCGTGTATGTATATTCCAAAATGTAATTAAGTACTGAGATATCGACATCAATTTTAGCTTTTTAAATGGGAATATGCTAATTTCTCCCAATAGCATAACATGTTATTAAGCAGCGAGTTCAGTGACGTGAAAATTTTGTAAACCCGACGAAAACTATTTGAGACAAAAGGGGGTGTTCATAGGTGTATGTATTTGACTGTAGTTGAGGTGGGGTAGGTTGCACCATCCGCTGGGATGTACAGAGGAGTGTTCCTATACAGGTGACGCACGCGCTAGTGATACAGTAACATAGTTATCAAACGCATGCGAAATGTGGTTTATCGGTGTTGTTGTTGGTGTAACAGACAAATAAAACATGAGTTTAATTTGGTGTCCATATTTCGATTACAATTAATTCACCAAGAAAACTGTTTGTTTCACAGTCCATAACAATGCAACATCTGCCGCAGTTTGGTTTTTAAGATGACATGCAATTTTCTGCTGTTACTGGGAATTTGTAGAGAAGAAAAAATAAATAAATTACGTCAATAATAGTTTTAGTATTCCAGTACGACAATTCGTCATGCTTAACGTATATGTAGCTATAATCATTGAACACTTTAATTACTTATTGTCACTCAACTTATTGTCTAAGAAAAATCTTGCATATTTTAGTTTCTGAAAAATTATGATAATCTAAAAACGTCACCTAATTGTACAAAGAAATACCTTTAAATCGATTTCGGAAACATACTAGGCACAAATTGGTACACTGTTTCCTATAAGCCGAACATTCTAAAACCGTGATATTAAAATTAACTTTTTTTAGTATGAAGAAAATTTGGGTGTCGTCATATTGCTATTGGCAATAATAATTTTTTTTTGTTAATTTTTTTAAATGCCTTTTTTTTTTTTCAGATTTTCACAGGTTTTAACACGTTTTTTCTTTTTCGTTGAGCACTAAAGAGGCTTTATCCGTTGCACATTAATAAATGATAAACTACTCAAAATAAAAAAGTCATTAGTATGAATACCTGTGCTGTTTGTGAAAGTATGAGTATTGTACGTATTATCAATGTATTGACAAACCCGCTGCTTATGGAGTACCACTACAGGAAATTCGCCCTTACAACGTTCCTGCGTTAACAGGTAGATGGCACTTCAACCAACAGTCTACAAAACAAAGTGAAGTATATCAGACATGGATCTGCAGTCAAGTGGCAGAGGTATGGCAGGGGGTGACCGAGCGTTGAACAGGGCAAAAAGACAATTGACAGTGGAGGAGGCCAGTCGTGGAGTCACGTTAGTGCAAGAACATCACTCGCAACGATATGTTGCAAGAACGCTGGGCATAAACCAAAATTCCGTTTCCAAATTATGGAAACGGTACAATGAAAGGCATACTGTTGCGAGAAAGCCTGGTTCTGGTCGCCCACGTAAAACTACAACTATCTTCCCTTCCTTATAGCGCGGAATCGACGAAGATTAGCACGTGCAGTGCAACAAGACTTCCACCGAGCTACAGGTCAACGAGGAAGTGAATAAACCATTCGTAACTGACTTCACGAAGGTCAATTAAGATGCAGGTGACCGAGAAAAGTGCCTCATTTAACAAGATGTCACAAACAGATACGACTGCACTTTGATGTGCAACACATAGGCATTGACAACTAAGACACTGGCGGTAAGTGATGTTCAGTGATGAAACCAAGGTTTCCTTTATTTGGTACCGATGGACAGTTCGTTACTGTTCGCAGGAGAAACACCGGGGGTCTAACAGGTGAGCACAGTACATCAATGAAATCCTGATCCACATGTACGACTTTTGGCAGTTGATCGGGGTGAAGAATGTATTCTTATGCATAATGACGCTCGTCCTCAGGTTGCTGCGCCTGTGCAAGCGTTTCTTTGACGCCATAACATCACTACCCTGGACCGGCCCTCATGTAGCCCCGATATGATCCCGATAGAGCAACTGTCGGATGATCTTAAAAAGGCAAGTTGTAGCACGTCCAGTACACCCCAGGCACTTGCCCAGCTAGAGGAACCCCTACGAGAGGAATGGCGACATATTCCACAAACGCGTATCCGAAGACTGGTTAGGAATATGCCAATATGCTGTCCTGCAGTGATGCAGGCAAGAGGTGACAACACACCTTATTGGCAGTCAACAGGAATGCACAATTATCACATTCTGTTTTCAGTTTGTTCACGAACCATTTCTGTTTTACACAACATTACGTTAATTTATCTATGCGAGGCACAATAATTGTTCCTTTACAAATGCTGTATTGTTTTGAGTTTTCGGAAAGTTTGGAAAGTTGCATATATTTAGTTTGTGCAGAGTGATGCAGAATAGATCAAATGTATCTTTACAATGTCATGAAAACTTTTTTATTTTGAGTAGTATATACCCGAATGCTAGTTTCCGCAATTTTAAGTAGAAACAAGAAATTTGCGAAAGAGAATATAAAAGTTGTTTCCCTCGAACTTTCCTTGTGCCGCCAATCAACCAAACTTAAATCTTCACTTTAGTTACAGGAATGTATAGTACGTTAGAGCCTACTAAGATCACAGTTGTAAGAACATTGTGCTAGGCACAGGGAATTTGTTATGCCTCGGAATAAAAATTATGTGCCATAAAATAGCTAATGCTCCTATGGCAAGCTTTTTTCGGTTAGTATTTTCTTTCTAACCAGAAATATTCACTCACCTGAAGTCCGGTGTTCATATTCACCTCACATTCCTTATGTTAAGAAATTTTCAATTTAAATGTAAATGCAGAAGTGTTCGTATATAGAATCTCAGGCATTTATCAGGGACTATTAAGGCTGAAAAAAATAAATTAAAACTAACAGGGGTAATTTGAAATGCTAGTCTCTACTTGTCAGTCGTTTCCACATTGAACATACAAGTAAATTTTGCGTGGAGGGGGGGAAGGTCTTTTGTACAAATAAATTATCAGGCAGCAATTTCTGAAAACATTTCGTAACTACCCTTAGAAAACTTCCGAAAACTTTATTGCTGTAAATTTCCAGGTTTTTTTATCCCCGTCCTAATGAAATATATAGTCCAGCAGTATCCCCCAGCTTGCCTGATACGGATAATTCACCCTGTTCTTGTTTATCTAGGGGAGCAGCAGTAAGTAATTCTGTCTTTGGATCCTGTCCAGAGATATCCGTCTGAAAAAACAATGCTCATGAAGCTTTTTATCGGTCCTTTATTTTTGCCGGCTCGCGCCCAGAGGCAGCCCACTGGGGCAGAAATATCGCGAGCGGATCGACCGATGCGCGGCCCGTGGAGTAATCAATTCCTTACTCCTGGCTACGGCCTCGCCTGCGATACAACCCTGCGTCAGCTCGATACATCGAGGCAGTTCATGGTCCATTTACGCCGTGCGGACTCCCCCGGCGAGCAGTAGACCAATCGATCGTGCCGATAACGGAACTGACAGCGTGGGGGAAAAATAATACCCGGAGAAAATTGGTCGTATTTTCGATGATAGAAATTTACCAATTTCGAGGGATATACCATGCTGTGTTCTACAAAGACACAAAAATTGTTCGCGTAGGTTTTCTTTTTGCAAATAATAAATTTCAAGCAAGACTTTAACGCAGATCAACTTTAAAACACAATTTATGCCAGCAACGTGGTTACTGCAAAGGAGCGATACAAATTCCACTGACTCTTGGGAAATTGTGTTTCATTATTGCAGAGGGATTGTCCACCGACAATCTCCCATATATCTGATTTCACACAGCAAGAATGAAAATTTTACCCTAATTCCCATGTATGATTTTATTTAAATACAATTTTCACAACTGTTTATTAGAGGGTAGCTCTTGGAAATATAAGCTTTTGTCATCATAGTTACGTGTGTCTTTATTTGTGTACATATAAATGTATGACTTTTTATGTACGTTCCTTTCTATAACTTGTAATCAATAAACTGACTACACTACAACTACGTATGGCTACGATGCTAAGTGCCATTCCGATACAACAATTCATACACACATATGCTTTGTAAATATAAAACTGTAAAGTGTCCATCAATACAAATGGCTTGCAAATCACCTGGGTGTATGCACTAAATAACAACGAACAGCTCACAATTCTCTTAAAAGGTAAGCTTTGCGTCTTCAAGTTGAAAGGCAACGAAGTAAAATTCGTATGGAATATATTATTTTCTATTTTACCACCTAAAAATTGTTTAAAAAATAAAAACTTTTAAGTCGATTATAAAAATTTGTCAGAAAAATTTACTAAAAACAGCTAATTTACGAAACAACATTCATTAACTTAATAACCTTATCTGTAATGCGCACAACTTTTATTTTAGTTCAAGAAATAGATTATGGTAGGTTTAAAAATTTGCACATAAAGTTTTATAACTAAATGTTTGTGTGTTGTTATTTTCTGAAGTAAGCAGCACAATTAAATGTGCTTTGCTACCTTGATAATAATGCTTCTATATTAAATAGATGGTTTAAAAGGAATATGTAGATTCTGTAATTTCTGGTAATAAGCTTTTTTAACACTATTGTGAAGCTTTTCACGTGTTTAAAAAAAATAAATATAAAGTAATAATAATTTAAAATGATAAATAGACTATTTTAATATTACAGATTGCTTCCCAAACAACTAAAAAATAATCGTCAATTGATATTATTAATAACGAAGGTAACAACTACATTGAGTTTTTCTTTGGATAAATAGTTACGTTATCCGGGGTCTAGTAAACATTTTGTTTCATATGGAGACTGTAAGGGGCCTACGTCACCTTACTACAGCTCAAGGGGAAATCAACTACGGGTCTTTCAGAAATATTTGTAGTATATTTTACCGGTGTTCACTGATATCATGATTATTACCTGTATCATCTTGCTGTATAATTAGTTTGTAAGAAATATCGCAAATTTGCGCCGTATAATTAACTAGAATATTGTGTAATTAATTTTATTTTCTACAATATGAATTTTTTCCAGTACTAAAAATATCTTTATGAAAGGCAACTTAGTTATGCTGTCACTAAATTCTTACATGTCTTCAATTTTCAGTGAATCAAAGAATCATACATAGGCCAATTAATAGGCTAGATATTCGTTTTGGGGGCAATTACAACTTCTACAGGACTTTGCAACCATCGCATATATTTTGGCTTGGTTGTAAAAGGGAGAATCTATTATTCATTAAGTACGTCTCGGTGCTGCTAGTTTATTTCAAAGGAAAATATCACATGCAGTTAATCCTCAAGGACTAGCCATAATAAATATTTTATAACGAATCTGCACTACCATTTCAAGTAATTATTTCTCTTGGTTCAAAAATGTTGAATTTTCATGCGCCTAGATTGGCACTGGTTTACTTTGAATTTTGATTGCACACAGCGTAAAAACAAACAAGCATAAAATATTGTAACTGTAACCAATTCTTAATGTAAATTGCGTGCTGTATATTAAGATTCAGTAACTTAGTAACAACTTCATTGACTATTTGATTATTTGTAATAAATATTTGTATACAGTTAGGTTGTGTCCTAAACAGCAACTGATGGGCCAGCTGCATCTTTTTGGGGGTGAAATTAAGAAAAAAAAACTGCGAAGAATTACGTAAAGATTAACATGGCTTATAAGCGTGATACTCAGTGAAAGTACTGCTGAATTCTTAGAAGCGAATGTCTAACACTAACTGATTTCCTTAGCTTCAATGTAAATTTAATTTACGTTCTTAACGCATATGGAGCTTGAAAAGAATGCGGATACAGTAGTTCAAAATCCTTACTTATATTTATGAAGAAATGATGAGATACAAAATAAATACCAAACCCTCAGTTTACGTCTAAAAGGGTTTGGAAGCCAATATTGATATATGAAAATTTTATAAGCGAAGCAAAGAAGAAGATTTTCTAGGAATTTTTGTTAGTCCGTAAATATGTTCCTCTCGTTGATGCTCAGGACATGTGTGGGTGAAAATACGTATTCAAACAGAGGTATAAATAACATTATTCTGCAACGCTGCCTGTTTCTAGAAATTATAAAACTATTTATGTTGGCAGCGGTTAGCAAAACTGTATTCGCTGCAATGAAACATGTTTCTAAGGCGACCTAGCAGCCGAGCACGCTAACATATCATCCTGCAATCTGAAATTTGGAGCCCTGGTGAACCATGCACGCGTAAGTTTTCTTCATATGTGATTTCTTCGTACCAGAGTACGTAAACCGTTCCCTGATTCGGCACCAGGTATAAGAGTGTGCAAAGTTCGAAAGCAATAAAAAACATGCAAATGTTTGTATGATAATCTGCACACGTCGTGGTTACATATTGTTACGCGCGACCGTTTTGCCTCCGTGCCTTCCCCCACCCCCTCCGACAACGGACAGGACATAGCGACGGTACCCCCTAGGATGACATCCTCGGAACCGTTTGGTGGGGAGGGGATGGCACCATGCGGGCCGTGATAACGTCTCCGGGGCTGGCGTCACTCCCGTCCGCTGGAAGAGTCAACAAGTTGGGTGATATTGCGCGAATTATCAGGTAATCAACAAGATCGGCACTACTCGAGGCACGAAGAACCTTCTGGGCCAGGTCATCTCAGCTATAAAATCCGCGGCGTGCCTCTGTGGTGCCGAGTGTGTGCGACGTGTGAAGGCTGGAATATGACGTGCGACAGCGCAGTATGCGACTGTCGGGAGATGACAGACTGGGACTGTAAGAAAGTGGGAATAGTTTCGTGAGTGCCGGACATTCAGGTGACGTAAGTGTATGGCAATGAACAGTTTCATAATTTGTTTATAATTAATTAGTGAATATTAAGTGACTGTGGGTTGCACAAAGACAGTGACTGGTACTTTACTTATGATTGAGATTTGTATAACAATTACGCTTAATTATAAAACTGTTAAGTCGTGATAGTAAATCATAACTGTAATTATTTTATTCCATTGTACATTAATTATGAAATTAATTATATTTGTTTTAATTTATTGTGGCCTTCCTCCGTCACAAACTAGTACACCCCTAGGCCAATAGTAACAATGTGATGCATACTGCATTAAAATGAAGTAGAGGAATTTAAACGACGGCAATGAGGAGTTTTTACTCTACAGCATCAGTAGCGAGGCTCGCCTAGCGGCACAACGTGCTTGTAGACTGGAGCTGTCTGTGTCCGCCGTTATTGTTAAGGTTCGGCTTCACCTATTCATTTCAAATTATTTGTTTTCGTGTCAAAATTTATGTTGCAGAGGTGTTATTGGAAATGTTTGATTATAGAACATATATAATTTACTAGTCGTTTAATACTTTTGTTTTTAATTTTCATTGTTAGTTATTTTCTGCTTGCATAAAGTCGGGAACTTGTTAATAAAAATTATAAACATGTTCCTGAATTTTTACAACATGCTGGTAATACACAAATTAAATTACGCTCAAAAATATTAGGTAACTCGTAACATGTAAATTTTTTGTAATCGTACATTGTCAGTAATTAATATGAATCCAAAATTATGACGCGAAAACGAAGAATTTCTGTAAAAGGGGCGAAGCCGAGCTTTAATAAGCGGTGTGCGGTGGGACTAAGTATGGTAAATGAGAAGCTGGAACTGCTTTGTGTATCAGTCGCAGGGTTGTAAAGCAACGCTCTTCCGGAAGATAGAAACCTCAGTTCGTGTGATATGCATGACATCATTCGGCACGGGAATATTGCGAGTTCATTTGATAGCTAGTATTAAATTGACAGAAATGCAGACACCCCAGGTGCTGTCGTTTGTACACTGGATAGTGAACAAATGATAGTACGTTATATAGTCTGTCTCATTATACATATAATACGTGTGTGTCACTGGTTACTAGTTCCTAGTCCTGCAGGGCATGACTAGAATTATTATGATGAGTCTGGGGCATCGGCCTCTGGCGTAGAAACTAGGCGCCGACCGGCGGCCTTTTTCTGGCGTAGGAGCTAAACGCCGGCCGCCATCTTGGATCCATGTGATATTAACATTTGACCTTTAAACTTTAACCCCAAAAATCCAAAAAATCTAAAAATATAAAAAATATTTTAACAAATTTATTAAAAGATATTTCAAATTAATTAAAACAACAAATTTTTTATTTTAATTTCCGGAGGTCCCCTACACACCCTCTCAAACATACTCATTCCACCATCTTGGTAGGTACAGTCAACCATCTTGGTAGGTGTCACAACCACCGTCTCCATCTTGGTTTTTTCGTCATTCAATTGTTTATACATTACTAGAATTTGTCTCTCACCTTCGTTATACCGCCATCTTGGTGTTTCGTTTGTAATTTGTTTTACATTTCATTTGCTCTCCCCAGCACCGCGCCCAGCAGACGACTGACGCCGTCCACACCCTTTTCCAATATATTTAATTGACAAATTCCCCCACCCCTGATTCTCATTGGATAATTTTCCTCCTCATTACAATAAATTTAATTGCTCCGCCAATGTTTTTCATTGGCTAATTACTCCGGTGTTTTTGGAAACCTTCGTTCGACCAATTAGAGGCGTTCGCTCGAACTCTACCCCTGTTCCTCATAGACGAATTGCCCTACACCGGTCACCCACTCAAACAATAAGTCACCTTAATTTCGACCAATAAGTAGGCAGTCCTCCATCCCCATCCCTGATTTTCATTGGCTAACCACGTCACGTGAATCTCTCTGATTGGCTAATTGCTCATGCGTTTTCGGAAACCTTCGTTTCGACCAATCAGCGGTCAAATTTAATCGCGTGAAAGGACTATTTTTCCCCTTAAAAACTTTTCATAAGACGCACCCCGAGCCCCCTCTGGAAAGCAGTGATTTTCTCGCTGTCATTCCTTTTTAGCTATTTCAAGAGGAAAGCCACGTTACCATTTGGTAACTTGCAGGGTTTCAAAACACCTGTTAAATTTACGAAAGCCATGTTGTCAAGTGAAGAAGAAAATAACAGCAACAGCAACGCAGAGGAAACTGGAGATAATATTCTTCAGCATATCCGCACCATATTGGCACGAGGAGAAACTTCGTCAATGCCGATTTCTAGCACGAATCCGCAACCATCAAGCAACTCGTACCAGCCCCCATCGGCCAGAACGTCCTACAGCTTATTCTCTCCCAGCTTCGCCGAGAGCCCCATCAACTTCGACTTCCAATACAGAGATATCGTAGAAGAAATGGAAGTTCCCGTCGCCGAATTCTCTTCATTCAGGTCAGAAGACGTGAGCAAGTACAGTGAACTGAATTATGGGTACCAACGTGTAAGTTTTAGAGATGCTCGAGGCATTCTGCAAATTTAATTTAGTGATGGTAAAATTCGTGTACAAACGGCAGGAGAAATGTGATGGACATAACCATGTCGTGAAAAGGAAAGGTTTCCCG
This sequence comes from Clitarchus hookeri, assembly GCA_002778355.1. Lineage (NCBI taxonomy): Eukaryota > Metazoa > Arthropoda > Insecta > Phasmatodea > Phasmatidae > Clitarchus > Clitarchus hookeri. Next base: position 2,533 of record NQII01006956.1, on the reverse strand, counting down.
GACTGGGCTTCCACCTGCNCATAACCATGTCGTGAAAAGGAAAGGTTTCCCGGACTGGGCTTCCACCTGCATACTTTTGCATGCAAAGTGCACCTAGGCTCGAGGCCAAGAACTTTCACCAATCTTTCTCGCAACGGTGGAGCGCATCCTGGTCATAAGTTCATTCCCGAGAAAAAATATGCGAGTACTTCTCCTGTACGTTCAAGCAAATACCACAGGAAAAATTGCAAATTTAATCATAAAATTAAAAATGATAATCTTTTTAAATTATGCTCTGAACGATGTGATAGCGCTTGGCACAGTTTGGAGGTAACAACGCCACCGGACCCATGACCAGAGGTGTTCGTGTGTGCGTGTGCATATAAGGTTTGCTCTATCTTTAGAAAAACCCAGTTATTAAAAAAACTCCCATTACCCTCGTAATTTTTTTAGTATATGAGACGCACACATTATACAGTATAAAAAAAAATTTAACTTGCGTGATTAAAAGTTTTTATGGAAAAAGTGTGTTTTTATGCTGTGTAAAAAATAAATATGATGTACAAATAAATGACTATGTGTTTAATTATCTCATAATTTGTTGTTGTTTAAAAATCTTTCGCATTTTTCAATAAATATCTTTATCATATACAATATTTTCTCCAATGTGTTTTGTTAAGATAATATACACACCTATGTATTGCTAAATATTTTCTTCCATTTGATGTGTAATTACGATGTATTTATCTATTGAATTAAACTTTCTTACAAGATATTTTTGGAATTATAATGTAAAATAATTTTGTTACAAGTATTTGTGTAATAGTTTTGTTTCTATTGAAATAATTTTTAAATGATGTGAGTGTTTTGATTGCTGCTACATGCGAACGATACAGAGAAGAGAGAGAATCAGGCAGAGTCTGGTGACGTTCTTGTGCGACGTGTCAGAATGAAGGTCGTCACGCGATTACATCTCCTCTATCAGCATACTCCCCGTATGTCTTCACACTCTCGAGAGGTAGTTAATGTAGGTCAGTAGCTGTACCATTGTGCCGTGCACATTTTTTTAAATTGAAAACCCTTCTTTAAATAATTNCGAATTTTATAGAATATTTTTTAATAGTTACGGTAAATAAGTTAAGCATAATTATTATCTAAAAGGTCGTACTGTTGTGAAATGTTGCACTTACTTGACGCTTCTCTAAGGGAAAAGCAAACGCAATAAACATATTCAAAAAGAGAACAAAATATTTCACATACTTGAACCTTCTCCGAGGGAAAAGCAAGCTTAATCAATATTTATATCATAGGAAGTAAAACAATACTTACGTTTCTTAAACGGAGAAAATAAAAATACTGAACACACACAAAGTTAGAAGTTAAATAACACTTCGCTAAATTTAACTGAAAACATATAAATATTACACCAAAAAATTAGGTTAAAATGCTTGGTTCGCAACTATATAAGCAAAAAATGCGAGTCTCTAAAATCACATTTTTACATCCATATAATGTTTAATACTTTTGTTTTTAATTTTCATTGTTAGTTATTTTCTGCTTGCATAAAGTCGGGAACTTGTTAATAAAAGTTATAAACATGTTCCTGAATTTTTACAACATGCTGGTAATACACAAATTAAATTACGCTCAAAAATATTAGGTAACTCGTAACATGTAAATTTTTTGTAAACGTACATTGTCAGTAATTAATATGAATCCAAAATTATGACGCGAAAACGAAGAATTTCTGTAAAAGGGGCGAAGCCGAGCTTTAATAAGCGGTGTGCGGTGGGACTAAGTATGGTAAAGGAGCAGCTGGAACTGCTTTATATATCAGAGTCACAGGGTTGTAAACCAACGCTCTTCCGGAAGATTGAAACCTCAGTTCGTGTGATATGCATGACATCATTCGGCACGGGAATATTGCGAGTTCATTTGATAGCTAGTATTAAATTGACAGAAATGCAGACACCCCAGGTGCTGTCGTTTGTACACTGGATAGTGAACAAATGATAGTACGTTATATAGTCTGTCTCATTATACATATAATACGTGTGTGTCACTGGTTACTAGTTCCTAGTCCTGCAGGGCATGACTAGAATTATTATGATGAGTCTGGGGCATCGGCCTCTGGCGTAGAAACTAGGCGCCGACCGGCGGCCTTTTTCTGGCGTAGGAGCTAAACGCCGGCCGCCATCTTGGATCCATGTGATATTAACATTTGACCTTTAAACTTTAACCCCAAAAATCCAAAAAATCTAAAAATTTAAAAAATATTTTAACAAATTTATTAAAAGATAATTCAAATTAATTAAAACAACAAATTTTTAATTTTAATTTCCGGAGGTCCCCTACACACCCTCTCAAACATACTCATTCCACCATCTTGGTAGGTACAGTCAACCATCTTGATAGGTGTCACAACCACCGTCTCCATCTTGGTTTTTTCGTCATTCAATTGTTTATACATTACTAGAAATTGTCTCTCACCTTCGTTATACCGCCATCTTGGTGTTTCGTTTGTAATTTGTTTTACATTTCATTTGCTCTCCCC